>JBCAUA010831864.1:0-14131 GCA_038406235.1 Peronia verruculata
TGGTGAGGTTAGTTTTTGTGGGAAGCACATCAAATGCGGCACGAATACTGAAAGCCAGTTTCATGGGTGCCATGTGCTAAGTGTCCTTCCATGTCTGAGTACTAATACAGTCATACAATCTGGAGACAAATTCTAGACATAAAGTGCTTTTTTTCAAACACTTTTATCCTGAACATTTATGCATTCATTCATTCACCCTCTTGTTCCAGTTAGCAGCGTAAAGGCACTCTTCCTATGAACTTGGTTGAAAATGTTCTTCTCAACCTAGCTCATGTCCTGTAGATGTCTGCATTTTTTTCTTCAGTGCTATGTTTTTGTACTGATCATGGAGTGCCTATATTTTTCTTTTTTTTTTTTGTGAGTTCCCGCTGTTTGCCTTTCTGGTGATAGGTGATGCACTGGGCATCCAACCTGGAGACTAAGTCAACATGTATGAACGATTACAACCAGGTTAACTCACTGTTTGTGTGACATTGGAGTACTGTTTGGGTATCAGCTCAACATAGGCATTGTCCAAGGCACAGTGATGGGCCATGCGGGCAGAGAAAGTTCTGTGGAAAGAGAAAGAAATTATGTCACTTTTCAAACAAAGACTTATATAGGTTATGGAGATGAAAATAAAAATTCAAAGCATCATGGATGTCAAGCTGTTTTCACCAAACAGTCGGAAAATTTCTATTATAGGCCTACTTTTTGTTTCACTATTACCATGCACGACTTATATCACATTAAAAATTATTGGAAACCGGAACTGGCTAGTGGATCCAGCAAAACTTAGCTGTTGATCGGTTAAAAGTAAAAAAGTTGGCGACGACCAAAATGTTTGAATTCCCACTAAGTGGGAAGTTTATTTCGAAAAGCCTGGAGCATTAGCATATGAGTAATATACAAAACTTCATGTGGAATTTCATTATAAAGTGTACTGACAACCTTGGAGGATTATGACAGGAACAACAGATACATTGAGATCATACCCATACGATCACACTCATATAATAATTGCCCAAGTAGTTTTTTTTTGCCAAACTGAGTTTCCGCTATAATTAAATATTTTGATATTTTTACTACACTGGTCTCTCAACATTGTTTCAATATTGAGTTTCAATGAAAGCTTGCACAATTTAAAATGAAACATTTGATGTTATACTGTGAAATGAGACTTTTGTTTTTCTAAAATGGGCAAATATAACTAAGGTGGTTATCTCATGTTTGAGGATATATTATACTATGAAGCAATACCATGATAACCTCTCTGTGGAGAGAGACTTACTTAGTGAAGTGTGTGAGGGTGCTCAGGTCTGCGTTGACCAGATGCACTAAGGCTTCCTTGTCATCTATGATGGTAGAACTGATAATGGGCACAGGGCTCTGGACGGTCCAAATAGGGGGTGGGGACTTTGGGGTGTCGTAGCGGCGGAGACGTCGCAGAATTCTCTCCGTGGCTGTCAGAAACGAACAAAGGCATAGAGAGCATCAATATGAGCTCATTGTTGTCTTGTACTTTTCTTACTGAACAAATTGAGAGCCAGTCCATACCTGGCCATTTCACTGCATAACCATCTTCAGGCAATAAACAAAATGGTAAGGAAGACACAAAGAAAGAAAAAGAAATAAAAACACAAAACTAAATAAATAAATAGATAAATATTGCAAATCAGCAAATAAATAAAAAGAAAGAAAGAAAGAATGAAGAATAGAAAGAAAGAAAAAACAAAGAAAGACAGAGAGAAAGAAGGGAAAAGGAAGAAGAGAAAGAAAGAAAGATTGTGAAAAAAGGAAAGAAAAAAACAGCCATTCAAATAAAAGTGCAAAGACTAGTACAACCCATGGGTCACACATTACACCATATTCCACCCACCATTTTCTGGTTCCAACTGTGTGTTTCTCCGTGCGGCAGCCTGTGCTGCTGCTGTCTGAGTTCCCATCAGCCTCTTCCTCCAATCAGCTGCCAGACAGCTCAGCGTGTACTGCACTCCCTCCAGGTCCACAAATTCCAGCCAAGGACCCTGTCACAGAATAGTCAAACTTTTGAGACAAATGCTGAATGAAATGTGACTAGCACAGTATTGTGACTAAAAATGTCATGCAGCAAAAAATGATGACAATCATGCACTGAAGTCAAAAAGTAATAAGAGATCATTGTGCTCAGTCCTATTACTTCCCTTTACCAGACGAAAAAGGGATCGAACAAGCAGTGTAAAGAGGAAAAAATTCACGTTTGTGCCCTTTGCTTGAACCATATGCCATGAAAAAATCCATAAAAATTATGATGTAAAGATAATGTTTTCTTCTTATTGTCATAATTTTATCAAAATTTTTGGCGATCAGTCTTTCGAATGACAAGAAGTGTAGGGATTTTTTCCTCTTTACACTGCTTGCTCAACACCTCTATTGCCTGGCAAAGGGAAGTAATAAGGCTGGTCAAAATGATCTCTCCTTACACAAGTCCCTCTTTTGGGAGGGGCAGATAATTTGCGAAATGATCTCCCATTCAGATGAAATAAAAATCATCTGTTGTTTAAAATCACTTGTCCTGACTACATGACGCAGAAGTTATTAACTTTTTTTTCTAATCTCAAAATTTTTTACTTTATGGTTTCTTAGATGGAATGAAAAGTAGGAATTGCCTTGATATATACTATACAGAAACATGGAAGTCTGGAATTCCACCTGCAATCCCCCTGTCGTTCTTATGTCTTTTCCTCTCCTGTATCACTGTGTCTCTTTCTATTCCATAAACTCATGTGTTTATGAGAGAAATAAAATGAGGAAAGAAGCAGGAAAAGCATGGATACAGCAGAGAAAAAGAAAGACAATGAGAATGAGAGAGAGAAAGAGAAAATGAAAAGAGGAGAAGTGAAAGTGTGGATACAAGGAAGAGACAGAAAGACATAACGTTAATGAAAAGGGCAAGAGTGAGAGTGAGAAAGAGAGAAAATGAAAAGAGGAGGATGGACAGAACGGACACAGAGGAGAAAATTAAAATGGATAACGTTAATGAAACAGAGAGACTGAGAGAAAGAAAATAGGAAAAGAAGGACAGAAAGCATGGATAGAGAAAAGTAAAAGAAAGACAAACAATAGTAATAAGAAAGGGAGGAGGGGGGAGAAATAAGAAAAGGAGGAGGGAAAGATAATATTCATGAAGTGAGAGAGAGAGAAAGAGAGAGAGACAGCACAACTGATCAGAATGACCAAAGTTTTTCCAAAGATCAGAAGTCTGACACAGACAAGACCAAGCTGACACAGACAAGACCAAGCCTGGAGATGTACTCACCATGAAACCCTGGAAAACCTGGTTCAGTCTCATAGCCTCGTACTGCGGGGGCAGGGCTGGCAGGTACAGGTTCCCATCATGCAATCTGGGCTCTTCCAGCCACAGACTATAGGTCTGGTACAATCTGCAAAATATAGACACAGAATAAGCCTTCACGTTTGACAGAAGAATTAAGTTTTACTTGACCACAGACAACAGCCTTTCCAAATACAGTCAAGTCTGGCAAAACCCAACTACTTGTGACCAAAAAAATATTCTTAACTTCAAACAAGGCTGGTATTAATCAAGATCAAGATATAAAGAAAAAAATACTAGGTCTGCCCATGCAGGAGGACTACGAGCAAGAATTTACCGTAAGTGGCCTGACTTAAAGCGGATTGCACTGTGTGCTGATAGGTTTTTATAACTCCCAAGCTCAGTTCTTTGTTACTCTGTCTCTGCTTTTGGACTTTTTGGAGACATATCTATATATCATATTATGAAAGAGGGATAGTAAATCTACCATAATATGTAATTATTTCACCTATCACTTGCCCAGACAGATTTCAAAAATCGATTTGTCCCATCTCCTATGTGCAAAAACAGTTGTTAAATATAAATCATCAATATTTCTCAAAAGATGAAAAATGGAGATAGAGCAAAAGAGGGCTGAGCTCATGAACTGCTACTTGAATGAGTAACAAAATTGTTCAACAATATCAGAAAATAAAATGAAATTTTCAGGAGGAAAAAAGATGAATAATGTGAGGGAAAGCAGTTACCTATGGAATGACTTGGCAAAGTTATCTTAAGCCTGGTTTGGATCTAAACCTTTACTTCAGGATCTAAACCTTAGAGTGCTGGTGGGTATGAGTGATGATCAAGACCATAAACAGAAACAATTCACAAAAACCAGAGTAGAAGTAAATTTTGTCTCAAAGTAAACAGCACCAAGCTTCATTTGGTAAGACTTGTAAGGGCAATATCCCAAATCTCATACAAAGAGAATGTTCGTGGTCACATGATGTATAAAATTACCTGGCCAACATTTGATGGAACTCCTTTGAGCTGGTGTACTCCAGATCTTCTTCATCAGCAAAAACTGCAGCTGCCGCTGCTGTCTCAAAGTCCATGGTTGGGTCGCCTCCCCCTGGTGGGGTGCCTGGACTATGTGAGCTCTTTCTTCTCTTGTTTCTCTCATTCTTCTGAGGGTCAAAGTTCATGTGGTAGGCTGAGGTCTCGGACAGGCGTTTCCTCATTTTCTTCAGCATGCTGGAGTAGTACAGGGACTCGAAGAATCGCTCACCCACACTGGCTCTTTGAGCTATGCTGGAAATGAAAGTACAATGAAGCAAATGTTAAAAACAGTGTAAACACAGAACACAGGGACTAATGTGAGCATTTTCAACAGCACCTTCATAATGTTCAGGTCCTACAAGTAGAACAAATGTACTTGAGCTTTTTTTCCACTTCTAGTTAAGCATGTACACACTAGTAAGGGATTAATCTTTGGCTGAAACACTTTGTGAAAGCCAATTTAAGTAATAACTAGCATTTTGTAATTTTAAAACAAAAGCTAATGAAAAATGAAGGCAGAACAATACAGCGCTAATATGTAGCAATGAAAGTTATCTGTAATCCATATCAAAGCAATTCTACATGCCTGTCTTGCTGTAGCACTCACCTGGACTCAAACACCTGCCTGCCCAGGTAGAGGGCAAAGAATCTCTGCCACAGCACTGGCAGCAAGGGATGGTCAAATGGTGTGTCCAGGGCTTGCTGTGCCCACCTGTAGATGCAGAGACGTCCCACTGATGGGGCCTGTTCCAGGTGAAGTTTCTGTATGGCCGTCTAGTAAGGAGATCAAACAAAAAACTGAGCTGTCATTCGCAAAGCACTTATACTAGAAAATACCAAAGTTGAAAGCCATCACAAGAGAAGAATCACTGTGCAGTCAATTAAAACCTACTGTGAAGAAAGTGTTGCTAGAGCTAACTTTGATGACATAAGATGCAATTCAGCCAATCCTATAATTTTCAAATTTCCTTTTTTCATATCAAACAGCTGCCAAATGCCAAACAAGATAACCATCCTTCTGGGCAGTCTATAACAAAATAAACAAATTACAGATGATCATAACAATTATCACACAGGGATGTCGATCTGTTTACATGAAAAAAGTAGGAAAAGTTCCTGGTATATTCTTTAGCAACATAAAACAAGTACATTAATGGTAAACAACACTGGATTTGGGGCCAACAGAGAAATTACTGACAGCCAAAAAGTAGGAAATCCTATTAAAGTAGGAAATTTGACATCTCTGATCACAACTAATCCAATACCTTTTTCACTTCAAAGTTGAAATGAAGCTTTAAAATGATATCCACTATACCAGTGATCCCTGTCACTGTCTTGTTTCTGTCATGTACAGTATGTAGCCTGATACAGATCAAATAAAATGAGCTGAAAAAAGACAATCCTGAAATGAAGTAAAATCTTGTTCATTTTACTGATGACAACAAAAAGCTTACCCTGAGAGCGGTTTCAACGCTCTGCCGAGAAGTGTGTAGCTCCATGATCAGAGTTTGCCACAGTCGAGAGTTAACCTCCATCTCTCCCTCCACAAAGAGGATCATGTAGGCCAGCCAGGGAAACTCTGGCAGGGAGGAACTGTCCATGTACGAGGGCAGTGTGTTGGAAGAGGCCAACCATTGAAATACTGAGGTCACAATGTTCTGGCGGGTTTTGGCAGCTGCACAAAATTGCTGTGAAGAGAGGATGGAAAGAGCATCTGAAAATGTTATAAGATTATATGGGATCAGTAATTTTATGGATGATTTCTTTGCAACTTCTAGTTAATGAAAAATTGTTTAATCTAGAAACTTTCACGTATTTAAAGTTGTTGACAAATTACCTGTGAACCCCCCTGCATAATTTTTTAGTTTTAAAGCTGTCAAGATATTATCTTTCAGCTAATTGCATACTTTCAGTTATAAAAGTTATCACCATATTGTCTTTGAACTATGTACATTCAGTAAGTATGCATAACAAAAAATCCACATCAAAGGATCTAAAGAGAAATTAATTGTTAGGCTCTAGACATATGCCTATTGTCTATATGGAGGTGATATTTGCTGAGCTTATGTATATCATAGTCACGTCTAGTCTGTCATACTTCTGGTATCGTAGTGACGTTTCTAGTACCTTTTTTTCTGCCATTTTTCCTGCTTTCTTTTGCATTCTCTTTTCTAAGATGCAGTTCTTGGTATCAAATTACAAAGAATGGAGAGAAAATACTTTGGTTTTAGCTTCAATTCTTTTATACTGAGATATTCAAGTTCAATAGTAACTCTGATTATCTTAACTCTTTCCATGGCAGGTGTATGACCATGTCTGGTTGCAAAAAAAAAAAAAAAAAGTTATACTATCATACATCTCCTTACTGACCATGTAACTGTCACTGAAGATCTTGGATGAGAGTTCCAACACTCCCTTTTTGACAAAGCTCCACCTGATCAGGGTGTCTGCGATGTAACAGCTGTTCCTGTGGGGAAGAAACACGGGAGGATTGAACATACATAAATAACCATTCAGTCGCTATTGATAACGACAACACAGTTGAGTCACTGACAAAATTGGAATCAAAGGTCGAGTCACTGACAAAAGAGGTGCCAACAGTCCAGTCACTGACAAAATTGGAGTCAAAAGTTGAATTAGTGACAAAACAGGTGTCAACAGTTTATTCACTGACAAAAAGTTGAGCCCTGACAAAACATAAATATTGACAAGTCACTGATGAGTGCTATATCTCAAATTTTTTTAATGGGAAAATTTAACATTTTTTCACACAAGACAAATTCACATTTCTGTCACCAAAGAGAAAGGAAAACAAACAGTGGCTATTCCATGTTAAAAAAATAAACAAACAGAAAGATGATCACTACTATGACAAAGGTGAGAGAGAACGACAGGACTGTAAGGATAGATAGCACAGGATGCAAGAAACAGGCAATGTTGCACAACTTGTAACATGAACACAGAATACAACACGGTTAGTAGAGGGCTATGATGGTCAGACTGGTGCAGTAGGGCACCAACATGTTGATGTTGCGGCTATGCTAATCCTTACCTGTCTGTGAAGAACTTGCAGACCTTGAATATGGCTTTGAGCCAGAAAGTGATGACCTGGTCAGCCTTGCCATGGGTCAGGTGACTGGTGACTTGGGCCTACAGGGGAAGATGGGATGGACGAAGAAAGAAGGATGCAGTAATAAGATAGATTTGAAGTAGCTACTTAAGATGTACATGGACTAGCTTCGGTAACATCCAAACCATACGCTGAATTTACGCTGCTGTCAAATAATTTTTTTTTTTTTTAGCAGGTTGTTCCCTCTTGGGGCAAGACTGATACACCAAATTTTAAAACAACAAAAATCTAGAGCCTAGTTCAGTTCCATTTTGGTTTTATACATCTGAAATTACAGGTCCTATTGTGGATATTTTGCGAGATTTATTGGTAGACCAAACAAAAAGGCAATCTGTCTGATGCGTGACCTGGTATGATGCTAACAATTTCAGTACATCAAAATACATATTTCAATTGGTAAGGTGGTGACAAAGGAGACTGAAAGGTCAACTTAAGAAACTAGAACTAGACATACAGAAAAATATTTAAAGTGTTCAGCATTCAGGATAAAGCCTGACTAGATACACCGCAAAGATGTTCACTCACACAAATATCCAGAAACTCACACGAGACTACATGGACAAAATAAAGATGTACATCTCAGATTTACATATATACCAACCTGTATCATTTCGGACAGCTGTTGTGTCACCAGACCTGGGAACTCCACGTTCATGATGGTGGATTTGGTGGACTTGAGCAGGGACTCGTCGGCCACCAGGAGGGAGGTCAGGATCTGAGAGAATCTGAAATGTAGACATGCAAAAATACACCTCACTTCTATCTCATACAAAACGGACAAATAAAGTCTGTTTTGTTTTTTTTTTCATTCTGTTCAGACATTAACATCATATAGTTACTATTCAATGAATCTTTCCAGTGAGACTATGAAGAAGGAGGGAGAGAAGGAGAGAGGGGGAGGGGTAAAGGGGGGAGATAGGTTGATCATACATATAAAACAGTTAGGCTGAACCCTAGCTGCTGACATATGATCAAGAAACATGCATAGAGAGAGTTGATGTGCTAATTAGCATAGGGCCCTGCTGATAACAATGTGATCAGAAATCAATTATAATGTAAATCTCGTTGTTCATGAATGTCCTCTGGTTATGGCTGTCTGTGGTGCAAATAGAGAAAGTGGGTTCTATGCATTTTTTTGGTTCACACCCAACAAGTAGAACAAAAGATGCTTAGCTCTCTGAGACTCCATAAACATAGGAAAAATATTGCTAATTTTGAATCTTTCTGGTTTGCTCTGACCTTAATCAATAATGTCTTGGATCCATTCACCCCACTATATGGAGAAGAAAAACTGTAAAAAAAAAAAAAATGTTTCTGAAATCTATTTCCAGAATTTATGAACATAATAGTGTAAATGGCACTTAGTATTCTGAAGACAACAATGACCATATTTGCAACACCTCTGGCTGTGGAGGGTTAAAGCTGCCTGAAACTATGTAACTGGAAAATTGACCCATGCAGTTATTTATATATATTAAGTCTGCATTGCTTCTTTGACTATTTCAACGGAGCACTACTTGGCACATCCCCACAGCTGAAGCAAATGCTGGACGGGCAGGAGGTGGAGGGCACAATGACCAAAAAGCATAGAAGTCTAACATGCAAAACACAAGAGACGGATATCCCGATATAGTACAGCCTTGTGAGGCATGCTGAAAGAGACCAAAGTTTAACATCGAATTGAGCTGAATTCTTTGACTATGTGGATTAAATTAGTTGGATAATCTGAAATCACATTCCTATTTATTCTTTAAAATGACTGTCTTCAATTTCAACCATTGATATTTTCATTTCAGATCTATAGGAAACAATTTTCAACTGCCAAAGCAAGGGATTCTAACCCAGATGCATATTTTGCTATATTAGGGATTCACCCCAACGCCAGTGCTCACTAAGTCAGAGGATCTTACGTGACATTCTCCAGCAGGTACTGCTGACAGTCCAGGTAGAGAGGGACCACACAGCCCAGCACGTGGATGGCTGTAGTGTACTGGTAATTGGAGGTTAGTACTGACAGCATGTCCAGGCCCTCTGCTATGAAGTTGGTGATCCTGAAACACGCAAAATAGCGAGGACCTCTCATCAGCACCATCATTGTCATGCACAGTCACAAGTATTCATACAATGTCATCCACACTGATTCATCAACACCATTATTTTCCACTCATTTCTGTTCTCATCGTTCATGATATAATATTATATTACTCTTTGACAATGCTATGCTGAATCAGGGCTTACTATTCTTAGACAAAATTCCTGAAACACACCTGGGAAGTTTAAAGAGGAGACTTTTCAAAACTTTTCAGGAGAATAAGGAGAAACCATGCTGCTGAAAACAGTATGTGTGAGAAGAGTCATACATGGAAGTTTTCAAAGCACTTCCACTTGCATCATTTCTTAGTAGGGATAAACACTGAAAAAATGTTTCTGGTGGATGGAAACAGCAGTAAAATTATTGAAAGGAATTTAGATTCTGGAATATGAGCTTTTAGAAAAAAAAAAAAAAAATTGAGGGGGGGAATCTAAAGAAAGAATCAATTTTGGGGGGATTTTGGAAGTATCTAAGATGCTATGAAACCTAAACTTAATTGCCAAACACCGATACTTTATTGCCTCACATTGCTAACATGTTCTCATATGTGCCACCCATTTTGTCCCCAACAATTTCAGTGGTGGTATCAACATGAATGTTAGAATAGTAACAGCGACAAAATGAACATACTCATGTCCAATATTTGTCATGGTTAGGGCCACAAAACAGGCAATCGGTGTCTTGTTGTTGGTGCCTCGGAACAATGGGAGCAACCAGGTGTCTGAGCCCAGGGTTGGAGGTTCAAAGTTCACATCCAAGACTCCACAGGCATGTAAGAGGACACTCTGCTGGTGGAGCTTGAGGTGGACGATCAGATCCCACACCCAGTTGTTGAAGATTTGCTCCGGGCTCTGATTGGACGTCATGTATGTGGCCATCTGAAGAAAAGAAAAAAAGATACGCCACAGGGTGAAAAATGCCTAAACACATAAAGGAAAAAAAAAAAAAAAACCATCTAGATTAACTTTATGATTGCCATGGAAATGAGCTGCTCATGAACTAGCTACAGAAGTTTTCGGGAAGGAAACCAAAACATTTTTGGAAGTATAGTTTTGGGGAATCATTTTCCTATAAATATGGTACATCTTTTACGTCTATTTTATAAAATCAATGAAAACTCTCCCCCCCCAAAAAAAAGTCATCTATCTGTTCTAAGAGACAAAGAAGAATGGCAGAATCAATGAGCAGTGATTTTACTTTTCTCAATACTGCATCATACTATTTTTTCATTAGTGTAGATCTCTGGAGGACTCCATTAAAACAATCTCGGTAAAAACAATTACTCTGATTGCCTTTACTTCCAAAACGATGTTCACTTCTCTCCAGCCACATTATTTTCTGTCATTTGAACTGATGGCAAATACAACATGCATTTCAAAATCTCTCGCTTTTCAATATCAGCAGACAAAGCAAAGTTAGGATCAATAATCATGACATCATCACCAGTTCGACAACAACACAGGCTAGAGTCACGTACCTGCTTCATTCCTTCCATGATGAAGAACCCCGCCCTCTTGTCAGAGATGAACCTTGTGTAGGCCTCTACCAACAGCAGGGCCACCTGACGGTGAAGTCGAATGTCCACTACAAGGCGCCCAGTCTGAAAAATACATTTCTCAGTAACTCAGGACATTTGAAAACAATTTGAAATCAAAGAAAAATATGCACCAAGATCATTTATAGTAAGCACATTGATCAGAGTATTCAAAAAGACACTTAGAATATCATAATGCTATAACAAAGAATGTAACGATTATTATCACTATGGCTCTTTCTGCCTGTGTAGACGATTCAGTGCATATTTTGTATGGATGCCACAGTGTATGTGAATAACATGAACAATGAAATCAAATGTTTTATTTCTATAATATATCCAGCGATGCCATTCCAACATTTCTAAATAAGACAAAATCAAAGCAATGGGTTAATATGAACCACTGATTTTAGACAAAATAATGGCATTTTAGAGTGACGGCCGACGGCAGAAATGTGGTAAACAGCGGAAGTATGACATTTTTATAATCATACAAACAACATTATTGAACAACATCAAGCTGCTCATCCTTGACAAACTCCTAGTTTTCTTTTTCACAGTTCTGTTTCACATGCTATGCTATGAAAGCATCTCTTGGATTTTTACTATGCTACGAACAATTTTTTTCTCTCAATAAATGACAGTGCTGGCAAATAAATTTACAGAGAAAAGTGATGGGTTTTTTTGTTTTTTTTTACTAGAGATCAGCATGAGACAATCAGGACTGAAAGAAACAACAAAATCAACAATGCGCATTAACCCTTAGACAGGCACCATTTATAATACAGAAAAAAAAAAAGTTTAAAATAAGAATTACTGGTCAGTGATATATTAAAGCTTTCCTGGCATACCTGCTCAAAGACGCCCCAGTTAATGTTGGCCAGAATGATCCTGGCCAGTTGATTCTCTGCTGAATTCAACTCAGAATTTAGCAACCACTGTCGCAGGATCAGCATGTCTGGATCAGTGGGTTGCCAGATTCCCACTGGAAGTTCCGAGAATAAATATATTGCCATCTGAGGACATAGAGTCGTGAAAGTGAGGTGAAATATTTCAAAGAAATTCTGGAAAAAAAAAAAAAAAAATCCTAGAAATTCTGAGAATAAATTGTAGTGTTAGCTCTAGAAAAATCATGAGCCAGTGAAAGAGAAATCATGAACTGATGGTAGTCATATAAAAAGTCATCGGCAACTGGTACAAAAATCATGTGGCTTTGTGCAAATGTGGACTTTTTCATCTATTATGTTTGCAAAATTTTTACCAATTTTAACATTTTCTGTGTATGTTACAAAACCGGAAAACGAAACTGAATTTTCAATTTATTTTGAACATTTTGCTGGACTGATCAACACATCCATACGTTTTGTTGCTGATAGTGAAGTTGGAAATATTTAACCCATTAGTTGTGAATGTCATGTCAAATGGTGCTGACCTTGCCAAGTTTGGCCATGACCTCCTTGACTCTGGCCAGCAGGAAGGTCAAGGCTGTTGGGTGGGTCTGGATGATGCTTGATAACAACTCCCTGCCAACCTTGGAGCAAAACTCACGGGTGTGGTTGCAAATATAGGCAATCTGAACAGTGAGAATCAAAACAACCAACAGTCAATATACTGATGTTATAATTTATACAACAAAACACAACAACAATTAAAAATACAGAAAAAACAACAACCTATTAGCCGCACCTTATTTCAGAGGACAGTAAATTAAAATTATCTGTCTACAGAACACATATACATATGAAAGCATGTTGCAAGTCATAATCTGGACACTGTGCTCATTTTCAAATGGAAATGTATATTTCAGCTATATATAAAAATGCTGAAATCCAAGTCTGGCTTTGATCTTTTGATCAAGCATAAATCTGACTTACTGTTTCATCCACTGAATGAGGTAATAATAATATATTTGACCATAATGCATCAAATAGTCTGGGCATCTCACATGACTACCAATGCACATCCCAGCCTTCCATGTCAGCAACACCTGATGCCTTAAGAAGCTTCGATGTCAGAGGGCCATTTACTAGATGCTGACTTTAAACCCATCTGCATTCCACAGCACTGCTAAACTACTATCCGAACTGATATCAGCATTGGGAAAACAGAACTTCGGATACTTTGGGTGTCCAAGTCATTGATATAACGGCATTTAGTAACCTAGGTATTCTTCGGATTAACCACCGCCACTGGGCTCCAAATGGTAATAAGCTAAAGATATTCCTTGTTACTCCATTTGGAGAACAAACAATGTGGTACTTCGAGATCGGTCACATAACTGAGGAAACATTGCTTACATGTGGCTTTGTTTATGTGGTGTGACATCTCTGAATGGTTATCATTCGTCAAAACTTGCCTGGCATACGCAGAACATGTACACAAGCCAACGTGTGAATAAGCAGAAAGTCTTCATCATGTGACCAATCTCGAAATGCCCCCCCCCCCCCAAACTTTTGGTCCCGCCATCTTTTTCCCCTCTCCCTTGTCAGGTTGGCTGACTTGAAATCTGTGTGCCTGCTCTGCCTCTAAGTCTGTATGGGATGTCTTTGTTTCACGATAACAGCTGGCTCTTTCTGCAGTGTGTGCCTGACCCACTGCCATTTTCTTCCCTGATCTGTTCCCTCGTAAATTCATTTTGAATGGTATCGTACACTAAAGAGTGTTAAGCACTGAGCGAGAGTTCACCTCAAAAACTTCCAGTGTGATGGTCTGGATAAATCCTTCCTCTTCATTGGATCGACAGCCAGCCATGTTGGCAAAGGTTGTCAAGAGGTAGATGGCCTCAGAAGTTGGCATGTGCATGAGGTTGTCTGCCAGTTGCTGCCAACTGTCAGGATCTGTCGGAAACCAATCAGACTGACATTTCCAAACTGAATATATATGATTTCATACCACGTCAAAAAAAACACAAAAAAACACAGAAAGACAGAAAGAAAGAGAGAATCAGAGAAAGAAAGAAAGAGTAAAATAAATAAATAAATAAATAAATAAATAAATAAATAAATAAATAAATAAATAAATAAAGAAAGAAAGAAAGAAAGA
>JBCAUA010831875.1:0-28621 GCA_038406235.1 Peronia verruculata
GGTTTTGTGACCGATGGTTTATGAGAAATTTGGGTTGAAAAGTAGGGGAAAAATCCAAAATGGCGGCTGTTTTCATGTGTTTCCATGGCAACCATGAAGATTTTTCACGAAAAACTACCCTAGAGTAAATGAGGAACACAGTTCCAAGACATTTACAGCATTAAAAGATTGCTCATCTCAAAAATGTGGATTTTGGCTTTCACTGCCGACCTTGGCCTTAAATAATTATTAATACAGATTTAAGTCTTAGTGAATAATAAATTGGTGAACTGAACTATAGTTATGGTATATTTATGTCTTTCAACCTTCTGTGGATGGTTGTCTCGGCATTTTGAACTGTGTAAAAGAATTCAGATATTTTTGAAGATTTGAGTATGAGATGAGACCATAAAAGTCTGTAATTTGGCTTCCAGTTGAGAAAATTTTGTTGTGTTCCTGTATGTTAGTTAATGTTCAGTGTCCTTATCAGATGACTTTCATTCTATAGAATTCAGGTATTTCTCATCATTCTGTTTACCAAGGATTTCACTCTCAAAACGCATCTGCTTTTGAATACAGGAATTAGCAAGGCTGTGTTTGAACACTCTGGGTCAAAGAGAAATACTGCAGAATGAAAAGATTCTGGAGATCGGAAGTGGCAGTGGGGCTCTTTCACTCACATTGCTGAAGAAATTTGCTGAGGTAACATGTTCTTTGGCTGTCATTATATCAAAGAATTTATTCCTCCTTTCCATCTATTTAATCCATTAGTAGACAAAGCCTAGAATCATTGCCAAGTCCTCCACTGGTGGTAACTGGACTTCCAGTGCTTGATTGTAGTATAATGCCTTTCTATTGTATTTCTTCAGGAGATTGGCATGCAGTATCTTCTCCTTTCCTTTCATTTTCACTTTGTAGTCATTCAGGCCAACTACTACATAACATGATTCATTACAAATAGTGATGATTGTTTGAAGGAAGAAGTGACCTGAACTTTGATAAACTGCAGCACTCCTTCAGAGAATTGAGGTAGGAGATGTATGAATAGTCGATCTTCAGCAACTCCTCATATTTTTTGACTGACCTACATCAACTTAAATATAAGAATTACATAATGAGCAAGGAAGTCTAAATTTTTTTTTCAAGTGTACTGTTGTTTCTGAAACAAACCTAGCATATTTCTGTGTGTAATGATCGAGTAGTGTCTCAACTGATACAGAAAATGACTTGCGCCCAGGGCAAATGTCGGAAGTCGTGCCGGGCAACGAAGATAAACAGCTGTTTTTGGTTGTTTTTAACTATTTCCAAGTAAGACACCAAATTTTTTTTTTCACAAGACGTCAGTTTAACCTTTTTTTTTTTTAATCTGAAAGAAAAAAAAAAAAGAAATATTTGGTATTATAGTTGGAAAATAGTGAAAAAAGGTAAAAAACGGCTGTGACTTGAACTCACCCGGCGCGGCTTGTGACTCATTTGCCCTGGGCGCAAGACAAAGAAATAGCAGGTCATTGTTTTACTTCATACAATGTGCTGCAGTGTGTACCTCATAGGCTACATTTTATTCTGCAGATACACGCAGTGGCTGTGGATATTTCACCAGCTGCCTGCAAGCTGACACTAGAAAATGCTGGCATGATTGGTGTGGACGAAAGGCTTACCGTTATCCGAGGTGATTTCTACGATAGCACAGGTCAGTTACTAAACAATCTTATAACAACATGCAGTGACAGTGAGTAATTATAGGACATCTGTCAAAAAAATAAATTAAAATATTAATGAAATTGAATTACTCTGTGATTCATTTGGTAAAGATTGCAAGCATTCAAAGCAGCAACATTCCCAGGCCCACGTAAGTATACATTAAATTATCATTATTTTGGTTCATTGTTTCATATTTGTGCATTATTTATCTGATTTACAGTGGAACCCAGATAACATGCCCATCCTTGGGACCAAACTCAAAAGGTTGTGTTATCAGGGTAATTGTGTCATCAGAAGCGACCATTTTTTTAGAACAAACCCATGTTGATTTTTGGAGATGTAAAAAAAAAAAGGCTTAGGAATATATTTGAAATAAAACGGCATATACTCTTATTAAAGGGGTCAATGTCCATGTACGAAGCATACTTATGAAGAGCTTTTTTTTTTTTCTTTCCTTTCATTAGCATATAAAGTTTTAAAAGTTTCTTAAACTTGGCAAGTGAGTTATCGTGTGCAGTGAGATAGGACAGCGATAACACGCAATGCATAATGATAAAATTTGAAGTACAGGTCAATAGTGTGTTGTACTGTAGTATGTAGACCTATGCTTGTCACAGTTGAGGTCAGCTCAAGTGAGCCGTGACATTTTGAGATGACACTGACCAGACTGATGCTCGCTGGCGTAAGATAAAGGATGAGAAGGGTGGGCCACCACTAGACTCAGTACTTCCGATAACAGTGAAGAAGTTGTCCGCTTGTGATTTGATGAGAAAACAGCGTTTTCATAGCACATGGACGACTGTTAGGTCACTGTAACCTCCAGATGAAGCAAGCATGATATGTAGGTTGGACGCAAACTGAGCATGTTATTGAAAATAAAAAAGTATGTTTAAAGAAGGGCTGAAACCGGACTTTGTGAAGAGGATATGTTAAACGGGAGGTCATATTAAGCTATGGATGTGCTAGTGAAGTTCCACTGTAATAGGATAATAATTGAAGATCCTAGAATGAAAAATATTCAACTCTGTTTGAGGAATTTGTCTTGAAAAGAGGAATTTTTATTTCATCAAATTTTATATTTTATAGTGCTTGTTGATTGCTAATTCCTCACTGATTTTTTTTTCTTCTGCTTTTCATGTGAACTTTCTTAGCCGTGGCTGAAAGTGTGTGCAAGATGATATAGGTACTAATTGTTCATGGGGCTTCAGTTGTCCATAACAGTTTTGGTTTTCTATTTTCCCTTAAAGAATATGTACTTATATAGCAAAGATTGATATTTCACTGAATTTTATCAAATGACAACTGACAAAGAAGCAGTCTTGCAAAAGAGAGATATGTTAATTTGTTCATATCTTGTACTAAATCAGTTCCTTGATTATTAAAGAAGAACTGTTCACAAATTTTACTTTTGAAAGAGAAGAAGATTGAAATGCCATGCCATACACAGCTTTCCATTTGTTTGTTTGATTTCTTACATCTTCATGCTGATAAAAAATAAAAATTTGGTTTATTTTACAGTCATTCAGCAGCTTTCCAGCCTGGGTCCTTATGTGTTGATAGTGAGTAATCCACCATACATAACCACAGATGAAATGAACAGTTTGCAGCCTGAAATTCACTGGTAGGGAAATTGCAGTGACATACACTCCTAAATATTTACAGTCATGTAGGCCTACAATATATATAAAAACAATTCACATGTGGTTTTAACAGTTATATCTTCTTGAGTCCTCATAAACCCGCCCTTGAGATGGGATATGGCTGGTGAAATTTGAATGGATGGGAAGGAGTAGAAGATTAGAACCTACATTTTCATCAGTGTCTCAATTATTTCCCTGCTTCTTGGGTAGGGATTTTCAATGTTTAGACTTCTCAAATAAGGGCGAATATATTTTGGAGGTCACATGTGTACGTTGCACTCTTTAGAAACCCAATACAGGTAAAAATCAGATGAAGGCTAGATGGAAATTTTTACCTTTAACAATTCTTCTAATCAAAACTAGGCACCAAATTAAAGCTGGGATAACCCTCTTTTCTCAAGACTGAAAGGTTTCACGCATTAATTAAAAAAAAAGTAAAAAAAAATAGCTTAGCTACTAGGTGTAATTTCCAGTCCAGGTAAATGTTGTAGTTATGCACTAGCAAACATTTTTGTCATATTTTGTATGTGATAACTTCCAGCTGGAGTTGCAAAGCAAAATATGAATATATATTTATAGTCCAGTTCTCCAAGGACAATATAGAAAAAAAAAGTGCTGCTTTTGCACCCCGAAGAAACATTGTTTTTCTGAATGCTTTAAACTTCAGTTCAAGAATGAAATTCAGTAGAGAGAATTTTTTTGATTTTCAATTAAAATGTCAAATTACAAATGAGGATTTTTGGCAAGAACCACGAAATTCAATATTGTTGAAGATAACTTGTATCTTGCTATTAAAAAACATCTTGATACATTGAATTTTCACAGAAGAGGAATCGTGTGTTTTCTTTTCACAGCTATGAAGATCATGTGGCACTGAATGGAGGCCCTGATGGCATGAATCTCATCAAGCATATCCTTACAAAAGTACCAGATTTGCTGCTCAAGAATGGGTAATTTATGTTTGTGATCTGTGGTCTGTTCTGTGGGGTATAACTCTTTATTGAGGGGTAGGTGGCTCATTGGTTGGGTCATCAAACACAGTCAGACCTTCATGGGTTCAAATTCTAATTGACCTTTTGTTCTTGGGAAAGATTTATGACACATTTCCTGGCTTAACCCATATTCAGATGGATTTTCAACTGTACACAGAGAGCATTATTTTAAGATTGATAAAGATTTGAACCAGTACCAGGTAGCTGCTTTGTATGCTTTTTAGGAAGCTTAGTAAATAAGTTAGTGTCTTCATCAGATCTGTTGCTATAAAAGACTCTATAGCATAAAACACAGGAATAAGAATTTCAAGCTTGATTCAAATTTTATTTCTTATTTCAGCCATGTATGGTTAGAAGTAGCTCCTCAGCACCCAGCCATAATTGCTAATATTCTGAAAGATCAGGGTTCAAGCAGCAGTTTGTATCTGGCAGAAACAGAGAAAGATGCATATGGAAAGTAGGTTTCCGATTTATTTCTTCAAAATCATTTGCATTTGTTTTAATTGAAATGCCAGACATCTACTCTTCCTTATCTTTTTAAGGTGGAGAAGATATATCTGTGGATGTTACATTCTGTCAAAATTTTCTAAGTATCTATTATCAGTTATGGGAATAGAATGCCATAATTTGTGTACAGAAGCCATTTTCAGTTTGATTGTGTGTAAATATAGGGTAAAGACATAATTATTCAATGGGAAAAACAAAAGAAATTTCTAGCTGTTTTGTTATCCCTGAAAAATAGGCAACTGCTTTTGATAGATGTTTCGTGCAGATATAGATATTGTATTACAGATATAACTGATTAGAGCAGTATTTTCACAGACATCTTAAGATAATTATTTGATGGCTGTTTGAATCTATTTAATGATTTTTCTTAACTGATTACGAATATGAAATATCAAAAAGTCCTTCTATCTCTCTATTTTTTCATTTTTCTAGTTTGCCTTAGTCCTTTCTCAAAGAGACACTCTGTTCATGGACTTGATTACTATACATTGTGTTTGAATGTCTTTTTAAAGTACATTTAATACAGACAGCTGAAAGTAATCTTCCTTATTGTGAAAAAGATTTGCTGAGTGGGAAAGGTTTCTGCACTTTCAGAAGTTTAAACTTTACTACAACATTGTCTATGTAACATTTACGAGTTTGTTGTTTCTTACTTTTTCCAGGAATAGATTTTGCCACTTCCTGAAAAGATGACACTGGTATTCAGGGTGATTCTTATAATACTGTACTAATTATTAAATTTAAAAAATGAATAAACAGAACACAGACAAATTTGCAATCTTGTTTATTATTTTTATATTAGTTGTACTATATCAGACAAAGCTTATCCAATGTCAAATTAGGGGAAGAACTGATCATGTTCGAATTTTCTATTTGCAAGACATTCCCAAATCCAGTACGTAGCCTGAAAAGTAAAAATCAGTTCAACACACACATAAAAAAAATGCTGATAATAGTAACAATTTCAGAAAAGAAATAATTTCGTGACTGAATGTACTCCGTCAAAGTATGAATTTTTTAGAAAGGTCAGTTCCTTGCATGAGTTACTGACAATGGATAATGCTGGCCATAATGAAAAAACAAAAAGCAAGAAAAATTCGTGCACTAATTTCAAATGGCTGGACAACTATTGTAGGTTGTTGTTTCAGTATTCCACTTTTTGTGTTTGTTGATGTTGTTGTTTTGTCTTACTTTACTGAGGAATTGCCAAGACTGCAGCTCTGTCTCTGTCTTCTTCAGCTGCAAGCAATTCATTGGATCCTCAGCTTCTACAATAAATAAATATAGAGAGAAAAATAGTGTCATTTTTTTTTTTCATACAGACAATCAAAGGGCTATTTTGCAGGTCTCATAATGTCTGTCAGCATCATCAAATAAGATGTTGATGCTGCAGTCAATGATGGCAATAGGATGATTCTCCTCCATTTGTTTTTCACCTTCTGTTTTGCAAATAATAATAATCAAACTAAAAAGCCAATGCATGAAACACTTAAAGGTGTTAGAAGTCATTCTAAGATATATGAAAATCTTCTGTTCGAGGTCTTTGTCATGATTAAACAATAAATCTCTTGGAAGATAGTCCTGATGAAAGACATTTTTTGTTGAAAAAAAAAAAGATCTTTAATGCATAAGACACTGATCCAACATAAAGATTTTCATCTCATTTGTTGAAGCTGATAAAGAGATGATAAACATCTGTTGTCTTTGGCCTTTAGTTTGAGCATACAACGACAACATCCAAGGAAGTTTTTTATGGAGAACAAAAATGTATACATGTATTGTCCAGGGGAAATCTTAAAGAATGGAGACCATCTTCTTAATAAAAAGAAATCTTTGAATAATTTTCCTCTCAAAACTAATTTTGAGAAATTTTCAGTTTTTCGAGAATTATATAAAACCAGGAAACACCTCTTCTGGGCCCAAATGATTCTCAAAATGCATAACAGATATCAGACTCGAAATTTATGTATGAAAAAGTGCCACCATCAGACTGATTTCTCCAGGACACCATACAAATAAGTGAAAAAGAAATACATGTACTTCATTCTCTCTGCTATTGTGGATAATTTGACCACAGACAGGGCTGCAGTGGGAGAGGACAGTAAAGATATCAAGGTAGAGTAGAGTGCCTAAGTTGTCTGCTTAGTGGATAAGTAGTGGTAGCGGGGCTGCCTTTTTATCACAAAACTTAGTAATGTGAGCAATTTTAAAATTAGTGCTCAAGAAACCTGAGTAATTAGTAATAACTGGTGGCTTCTCGTGGACTCACACCAACATATGCAATGTTTATCTTATGCCTAAAAGTGTGTAAGGAATACCTTTTGTCAATAAGCAATGCATGTAGGCATATTTGCACATTTGACAATCTTGGCCCCTTAGTTGTCTCAACGTAATGAGGTCATAAAATGACAGATGGCGTTCCCTTTTTTGACACAAATAGGAAAATTGTAATATTTGCAACCAGTCCTGTAATATCATAATTACCCAAAATAAAAATATATAATTTCTAAAGGTGGCAGGCCTCTAATACTTAGACAATTGGGAGCACTTCTCCACCAGCCCAATGTTTTACATTTCTGAATATTTGATGATCAATAGAAAACAGAGATGAGAGATAGTGATAGAAACACTTCTATCTTAATTTTGACCAAAGTTTGTTTTTTTATTTGTGAAAAACAATCATTGCTCACAAACTATAAACATCAATAAATTTTAAAAATGGGAAGAAAGTTGTGATGATGAATGGCTTAGGACTCATGGTATCTTTTCAGTGTTTAATTGCTGTTCAAGCACTGCACTGATTTAATTGAGCATAAATCTAGATTTATTTGTGGATAGAAAACACAAATGAATGCAGTACTATGATTGCTTAAAAAAAAAGAAATGTATCATATGTCTGTAAAAATAATTTTATTTTCTACAAGATATTCTATTTCCTATGACAGTTTCAACAATATGCATTGAAATTTCAATAATATTAATTGTATAATTTAATACTTCACATTTGGAGAAAAGTGACAATATTTTATACCTGATGAAAATCAACAAATAAATGAAATATATTCATGTCATTTCTTTGAAATTCAGTTTCTAGTAATGTTGATCAATTCATAATATATGTCTCAGGAAACATCATTCATTTTGTGGGCACTGCATTGGAAAAAAATTGAATTTAGAGAAACCAATAATAATGATAAATTAAAAAATAAAAGCAACATGGCAATCTTTCAGATTACAAAACAAATCCAATCTGTAAAATTTTTGCCTTCAGTTTAATCTATATGCAGTTCATGATACAGACAAAAACTGACTAACCTGAACATATTCTGTCAATGTCAAGAAACAGAAAATACAAATTTGCCTACACCTATTTCAATCTTCTCTATGCAAGTTTGTATATTTTTTCTCCTAACTTATTTTTTTTGCATATAATCTATGTTTTTCATACATTTACATTTATGTGGAAAAATAATGTAAACAAGCCCTTTCAATAAAAAAACAAAGGAAATACAATCAAACTCCACAACAGTTGTTACCAACAAATTTGGAATCTACAAAATTACATTAAGTAAAGAAAAAGAAAAAAAAAAAAAACTGAGACTGAACAACTACTGATCATACTGCAAATACACTTGCTAAAATATACTCACACACACAAACATAAAATTAACAACAAATAAAATAAAGCTACACAGGATCATAAAAAACATGGACACCAAAATCTACGCTTGGCTCATGAGGTTAAGAAAGAGAGGAAAACTAAATAACAGTCATCGCAAAACTTATAAATGATTTTCAACCTTTCATATATGTTAAAAAAAATTGAAATAAACAACAACAACAACAAAAATGGCATCATAATATAACACAATTAAAAGCTTTTCTTCATAATCTCCTTTGATGGCATAAGAAGGATGGCATGAAAAAAAAAAAAAAAATCATCAAAAAAGCAAAATAATATCTATCATGGCCTCTTGATTCAAATGGAATAATTCATTTTGGAATATCTTTAGCTAGAGATCAAAACTATTACATTTTGTGCACTAATCTCATTTAATATTCTAAGTGTACATTATGCATAAGTGGAGACAACAGGCCTATTTCTGACTGTGAGATTAACATGTAATTTCTCCAGATCATGAATAAGTGAAAGAACTATTTTCTATCAACAATCAAACATATCTGTATGAGCCATTGCATAAAAAATTAAACAAGTACCCAGTATCTCAAAACATACTTTCAGGTTAATTCAGTCCAAAGACAGGAAAATGCTAAGATTTTATGATCAGATCTTAAGATTACAATTTTCAGGATTTGTCAGACTAAATGTCTTGCCCCCAGGACAAATGAGTCGGAAGTCGCACTGGGTGAGTTCAGGTCACAGCCGTTTTACACCGTTTTTCACTATTTTCTGACTATGATTCCAAAATATTTCTTTTTTTCAGATTAAAAAAAGTAAAATTGTCATTTTGTGAAATTTGTATCTTAGTCAGAAAGTAAAAAAACGACCAAAAACACCCGTATGTCTTCATTGCCCAGCGCGACTTCTGACTAATTTGCCCTGGTTGCAAGACAATTGAACTTTTATCTTCATAAACTGAGATTCTTGAGGCATTGATTGTAACTGTCCACGCCACAAAAGACAAAAAAATGCTAACATTGCTAGATTCAATGATTAAATCTTAATATAACAATTTCCAGGATTGTCGGAGTAGGTAAACTGCTATACCCACATATTGAGATTCTAAAGGCATTGATTGTTAGTGTTCACAGTACAGACGACAGTAAAAGGCTAACATCACTAGATTTTATAATTTAATCATTAAGACAGCATTTTACAGCATTGTCAGACAAGATAAATTGTTATTCCCATATATTGAGATTCTATAGGTACTGAGTCTGTGCTATTCACAGTACAAAAGACCATAAAATTTTATAGATACAGTCATTGGGATCACAATCTTAAGTTACACCAGAGTAGATAAATTATTAATCTCATATTTTGAGATTCCAGAGATACTGATCCTAAATATTGTTTCTTTAGAAGAACTGCAATTGTTTTAGATGAAAAACTGAAAAATAAATACACAAATGAACCCTTATAATGACCTATATAAACACATATAGCTATATGTTTAAAGCTCAGTAATGAATAAAATGGGGGATATTCATACAAAATCAAAAGAAAATGCTAAGTGTCTTGTCGGAGAGCAATTTTCAAAGGAACACAATGTCCATTAACAAAAAAGCAAAAGCTATAATTTCATTTAATACTGCATGTATCTACATGTTACATAAACTAATTTACCATAGAATTTAAGTGCTGGAGAGCTTCAGCACTGTATGTAAAAAACATAAGTTATTATTCATACTGATCTAACAAAGTGGGGTCAAATGTTTATCACCTATTTCTTGTGATAAATATTGTATGTCTTCATCTTTGATGAAAAATTTTTATGGACGGTAATTTATCTGTCAGGCAAATACGTTTGTAGATCCATATCAATTATTTCATGGCACAGAAATCACACTTATCACTAGGCTTCAAATATTTCGAAGATATAAATGAGGAATGTACCAAGTTCATTCTTAAAAAAAGTTTATGTGCTTTTTCTTTTAATTACATATGAAATCATTCAACTTCTTCACTAAGATCGAAATTAAATCCCCTCTTCTTCAGTTCTTGATGATTCTTTTCAATGAAATTTACTTCATGATTTTCTTTTTTTTTTTTTTTTCAATCATGCTAAATTTAGTTTCAAAAATTATTTCAGTTTTATTAATTATTTCAGGTCAGTTTTAAATTAAGGTAATAATAATCATAGAAGGCATTTATTTAATACCTTTTCTCATAAAGTACAGGCTCTAAATGCTCCACAAGCCATTATTACCCCTACAAACCCCGTGGAGACAAGTATGTTTTCGGCTTCCTGAGAAGCATTTAAGGTGGGCAGTAATATGGCACTCAGATCCTCATCATGATAACAGCAGCATTCTCTGTCTATAGGTCGTTCACTTATGATGTTTCGCTTCCGCGTCTACCCCTCTCCCCCTCTATTGTTTACATTTCAAACACGGAAGTAAATCACTTACGATGTTTCGTGTCCGCCCCACATTCTATTGTTTACATTTCAAACACGGAAGTAAATCACTTATGACGTTTCGCTTCCACATCCGGCCCACAAAAAAATCGCACTCCAAACATGAAAGTAAACACCAACGTGGAAAGGATCTATAGCTGGGTACCCATGTTAATCTGGGTTGTGTCGGAAAATCTCTGTCTCAATTATATTTTCCCAGTGATAAAATGTCAGATCTCATGAACATCACAGCCAAATCCAGAAAATAAATTTCAGCACTTGCATAAATAAGACAAAGAATAGTACCTAAGTAATATTATAAAGCATAACAAGAACAAACAAAATAATGATAAATTTTTTTAAAAACCCACAAAAATAGATGAATGAGAGAAAAAAACTCAAAAGAGATTCAGCTCTTTCATTACAGTGAGAGGAATCTAAAATTTCACAGCATTCTTTCGGTCAGAGATTATAGATGTCTCATTATTAGTATCCATATATTTAACACTACTGCATGAAAATACAGGAATAACACTAAAAAAAAAAAAATTCACCAATAAATACACTTGCACAAATAAGTTACTAGTAAACTGGGGAAATAATAAGCTAAGCTGTGGAACACAAATTTTGCAACAGTAGATTCATCAACATCTATGACTGAACAAATAAAACTAACAAAATGTATAAGCTTATTAAGTTATAACCTATTCTATTTAAAAAATTTATAAATGACAATTCAATCAAAAACATTTAATATCTCACTAAATAAAAACCAACAACAAAATTTCAGCATGCGTGGACAAAAAAATCTTCAAACACACATGAGCTGAGAAAAAAAAAAAGGGGGGGCCTCTATAAAGAGACAAGATATGTTTTCATGGATGAAAAACAAGCAAGGATCTTATGATTTGAACCCATACTGATCAATGATAGAATGAAAATTAAAATGAAAAATGTTTTGATCAGCATATCCACAAAGATAAGAAGCAGAAACTGCTATTATCTTCTCTTTCTGTTCTACTTCCCACCTTCTCACTTATCTGCAAAAGAAAGTTTGATAGTTAACTGAGTCTTGGTATACAAGTAACAACATATATTCATGTTACCAAATGTATATAAACAGAAACCATTTCATTGATCATCAGATGATATCTAATGCAAATGATACCAAATTTGCTGCTTTGAATTACATATAATGTACTGCAATCAGTAACACTAAGCAAACAATGCTTTTCATTGGTATAACAATATTACAAGTGTTGGCAATGAAAAATATATATAACTAATACAATATTATGAGCCAAATACAAGGTCTGTTTCTGAGATGAAAAATTTCATCATACAAGTCTGAAAACTAATCAGGTTTCAAATGCTAGTACTTTTGTATGATCGCAAACAAAAAATATATATATCTGTAAACATTCAAGAGCCAAAAGAGCACTTTTAAGAACATCAAGAAATATAAATATGGCTATTATCATTGTTGTGTACTTATCATATATCATTGTAGATCTAGAATGGCTTTTCTGGAGGGATTTTGGTGGCTGGAATAAAGGAAGACAAAACAATCTGCCATTTATCAGCTTGAAATTTGGATGCATCTTTCACATATGTGAACCGGTATGTTCATAATTTTGATTCAGACTTTCTAGTTACAGTTTCAGCTCACCTTTTGTCTAGTTTGGAAAAGCATGTGGTCTAAAACCGGCATGAGGGTCTGCCATATGCTGATGACTGTGTTTTCTTCCTCACTTCTGACAAACCTACAGAACTCGTAGATATTCACAGCAATGCTCCAATCATATGGATTACAAAATGTTAGACAGGAATGGGGTCATATTCACAGAGCTGACAAGGGATCAACCCCAGATGACAGGGCTGAAATTGGTTGTACATTCCTAATTATCAAAGGCAGGCTGAGGTCGAATAATATTAATAATCTCAAGTTGGCAAAGATTCACCCCGAAAACTGACAAATTCCACACAAGAAAATGAACCAAACTTTTGTGGATCATTTTAAGCAATTTTATCTGAGATATTTAATTAATACAATCTTTATTTAAGATGCCCATCAACTAGACTTTTTCATTTTTGTTGCTTTTAAATGGTCAATAGTTACAATAAAAATGCAATAATAATTATCTTATTCCCTTACTAAATCAATTTGCATGCAACAGATGTAAAACTTCACGGGGAAAAACCTCCACTTGCAGCAAGGAAACAGTTGTAGGATGGACAGGGCAAAACTTGAGCAGCGCTGATATAATTTTTAAAAATGAAAGTTGCTTACCATGTTTGAAAATAGGTGGCACTTATGTCACTTTTTCCAATATACTATTTTTCATAATTATGAGCTGGTACATTTTAAATATCATGGCACTCTCAACAATGTAAAAATATCTGCATTTGCAAAAATTGATGAGATAGGGTGATATTCTTATTTTAAGTAGTAATAAAAAACAGACTGATGTTCTTATTTGAAACTACAGCAAAAATAACCTTTTGAAAATGAAACACATATCACATTATTAAACCAATTCGAACATAATTTCCATGTGACATTGAGTGCAAATAATTATTTGACAACTTAAAAGAAAAAAAGAGATCTCATAACACTTGCAGAGATTAATCCCACATATTTTCACTTGATCCATTTAACAATGATTTCAAATATATCTGCAGTCACAGTGATTAATTTGATACATTCTGTTAGGTAAAAAATTACTCGATGTTTTGTTAACAACAAAATAAAAATGAACACCCAATTAAACAATTCTGAAAAAAAAAAAAAAAAATTTCAATTTGTAGGAGATTTTAAGACAACACAGTTTGACTGCACTGTCATCTCACTGATCTATTCATAAGCATTCTCCCACCTATCCTTTCTTTATCTTACTATACAAGAGCATTACTTGTTCTGCATATGAGATGCGACACGATGAAATCAGGCCCTCATCAATTTTTGAGCATATGGAGTTTTATTGATATCACCGTGACAATTGATCATTTCCTTTTCTGTGAGAGAAAAAATCTTTGTTCTTCCTTAAGTAGGAGTCCAGATATCAGCAATTAAAGACGATGGGGGTGACCTGTTGTTGCAGCTGAATTTAGCGAGAAAATGGCCAATCACTTTTATTAATCTTTCTTAATCCTTATTAGGTCATGACACTACATTACAATTTCGGGGCTTTTACACAATCTATTTCAGCAAATTTAACTCTGAAATGGATTTCTAGATGGATATAGGACAGTTCTGGGAAAAAAAAAATTTTTTAAAATCGTTCACTGTTGAAAAACACGTGATTTCTCCAGTCGCTTCAGTTTGATGAGCGTCTAATTTGACGTCTCATAAATCAGCTACAACAACTGTGGCTCTCTCCATGTTCTTCCACTGTGTTTTCAAGTACTGCCTATTAGGCGTGAAAATGCAAACAGTACTAAGTGGTCAGATTCGAGTTTTGAGGAAGCCAGAATTTTATATTTCAGTTCCCCGTCTTACAGCATTGATAAAAGCAGACTTTGGAACATCACATTAATTATGTTTCAGCTCTTGTTTAGGATGATGAAGGAGGCAGCAGCACTCAACCACTCTTGTAAATATGGCAAAATACACGTTAAAAAAAAAAAAAAAACAGAAAACAAAATCCACTCTGTACCAAATGCAGTTCCACTCCTCATACACACTCATACAAAAAGCCACAATGCCTGTACAGTAATAGCCTATTTCCCACATAAATACTTTGTCAAAGAGGCACGTTCAAATTCAGCATGTTAGTAGTTAGATGAATGGTGTATGTTCCATCAACATCTGGAATGACAGAACTATTCACAGATGACAATATACAACTATAGGCTTTTATCACAGCAGCTGAATCTTTTCAATGGCTGAAATGCCTTCTTTCTGCAGTCTCTGTAGGATGGGCTGGTAGGTCTCAATGGCTAATGGCCCACACACACCTTTCTTTTGAATTTCTCCTGCAAGTAAATGAACGGATTTGTATTTAGTGATGTTTAGTGATGACATTAGTCATGGTTCAGGGTAAGACTTCATCATATGCGAAAAGACAAATGTGGTTTGTAATCTTATACCAAATCATCAATATGAAAAGAATGCTGATTTAGTGCCCCCACCAAGAGCCTGGCGAGCTCGAAAATTTGGCAGAGAATTTATCATCACAATCAAGTTGTTTATAGATCTCTATGTTATTTGTTTTTTTTAATTGTTTTGGTAGTTGCCGGTCAGACAGTTCTATTGTATCTCATAAAATGACAAGAATGCTGATAATAATAAATCTGCAAAGTCCCTAAAGCCATAATAGTGCTCTTAGGAACTTTTCACATCAAAATGGAAAGTAAACATTTTTAGTCCAGAAGGGTCAAGAGGATGATGCAATTGAATAGTGATTGTCGGGAGTTGCATTTACAAAATTAATAGAAGTTTCATGAATAAATTCTTTTAAATAACAATGTTCAAGTTCAAGAATGCTGTTATCTAACAGTGAAGTGAGTGTAGAACATTTCCCATTACCGCCCGCAAAATCAAGAAACAAGGGAAATCAAATGAACAGCTTGCCCCATCCACACATCATATGAAGATGATGAAAGAGAAGAAGTTACTAATATGCTCTAATATGATGTTGTTCCACAGTTCACTTGAAAAATAATAAATGATATGTAACTAATACTGAGGGCAAACTGTGGAGCAGCAAAGAATGCAGTCTTTCTAAACACCAAAAAAACTCCTATCTCACCATTCAGAATCATGCGTGCAGCTATTCCCGTGGGCAGGCCTACAGTTTTGGCCATGGCTGAAAAGCCTCCAATGTCTCCATAATTGACCAAATCAATGCTCCTCTTCTCCTTCTTGCCATCTCCCCACTGGATGTCGATGTCATGTCGCATCAGAATCATGTCACGCTCGTGGGGGGCTGTAAAAAAAAAAATACAGAATAAGAAATATACTGAAGCAAACAATAAAAACTGAGAGATATTTTAAATTGTGCAAACCTGAGATAAAGAAAATGTCATATGACACGGTGAACAGAGCCAGATGTCAAAGGGACTGGAAAAGAAAACTGGATTTTCCCAACCATCAGGTCACAGAAGTTAACTTCAAACATGAATATCTCAGCACAAAAGTAGACGAGTAAGTTTTTTACCAAAGTAAAATTGACTAATTTCTGTTTCCATTGTCATCAGTAAGCTATATGTGAAAATTGTGACATGTAACTCATCCGAGCCCATCGTGTGGCAAATATAGAGCAGCAGTGTAAAAGTGAAAAAGAAAACAAAAAAACTACATATTCATACATGTATCTTGTGACTTGGATAAGGCAATTTAGCTTAATCGGCAAAGTAGGTTATTCCATGAATAATTCCTTTCTGTGGAATTCACATCCTAAAAAATCCCCCCCCCCCCCCTCCCCCAGGGTATATAAGTAGGTTCCCTGCAGGTGGTGTAAGCCCACCATTGGTGGGGTTTCTCTCATGGAGTGCCATTCTCGACGTTCCAGGGGAGACATCTTTTCTCTATCTCTCCTTGCTCCTGTCTTCTGTTCCGCTTTCTTTCCTCTCTTCTTTTTTAAATGTAAACGAATCTTACCGTGTTTGACACAATATAGCCATATTTGTACTGATGTGTCGTTAAGCCCCAACACAACCAACCAACCAACCAACAAACGTATCCTGATATCCTGTTAAACTGACAGCATTTGTCTCTTTTCAGAACCATACTGAAATAAAAGAAAATACTGACATGCTAAAAAAATATGGCAATATAAGGCCAACCAGCACACCATCTACATACCATATGCCAACCTCTTGGCCAGGTAGTTGCTGAGAGTATCAATTGGTGAACCCCTCTTGTCAATCAAGTCATCTTCAGTCAAGCCCAGCCTGCGACAAGGTCAACGCTTGTAATTATTTTTAAAGAACATGGCATGTGCACAAGATAGAAAATTCAGGTCAGGTGGCTGTTACAGTGAGAACTTAGCAGTTTTGGTGCTTTACGGTCGTTATGTATACACTATAACACATTATTATATGATCCTAAACTTTTACAAACCACAATAATTAATGAAAACAAAAAGGATGTGCAGTACCATATAATGACGTAAAAGAAGAAATCATATGACAATATGTTTCATACTATGGCACTTAAGAGATGCAGAGCACTTTAACTAAAATTGCAACATCTCATAGTTTTCTTGGTGATTTCCATTACTATGATCATTCCTAAGGCTGCTTTCTAAGAAAAGGATATAGATCAGGGATGTCAATCTGTCTACATGAAAAAGTAGGAAAAGTTCCTGGTATATTCTTTAGAAACACATAAATTGAAGTACGTTAATGGTAAATAATACTGGATTTGGGGCCAGCAGAGAAATTACTGACAGCCAAAAATATGAAATCCTACTAAAGTAGGAAATTTGACATCCCTGATAAATAAACAGAATTGCAAAAAACATTGGGACCAAATTAGTATCATCAAACAGCAGCACAGAGGCAAATGTGAAAGATATAACAAAAAAAAATACATTACTTTTTAATTACAGTGTGAATGAAATAAAGCATGCAAAATAAAGAGTATGGCCTACTTCTAAACCACTGCCATCAAACCCTGGCTTAAGCATACTCAATCAAATGAGGAGGATAAGTTATCAGGCACTATAAGATAAAGCTTTTCATTCTCTGACCTGACAATGCAGTCCAACTTGAAAAGATCACCCCCAACTCGCTCTAGAATCAGATCTTTCAGAGAGTCTTCCAAGATATCTGCGGACTTATCAAACTTACTGCACATGTATCCTTTCTGTGGATTAAAGAATGCATGACTCCATGAACACCATCTCTCTCCACAAGCAGTGACATAAGAGAAGGATGCAAATCGATGAAAATGATATGCATCAGGATGAAAGCAGATACAAAAAAAACTAGAGCAACCAGAGAATTCCCAACTGCTTCAAGACAGAGTGAATTTTCAATACAAACTATTTAGGCCAACTTTTTCTATACCAATTAAAAAATACATTTTTTTCAGTGTATAATTTCTGAAATATACTTTAAAGTCCAACATATACATTATAGTGACATGACTGAATCAGGATTAGTAAGGATCAACAAAACTGATCGGCTATTGTTACACAAAATTCAAATGTAATCACCACCATCATCTTTAACTGCCTGCCAATATCTTGTCAAATACTCAGGACAGAATAATTTATTTTTTTTTCACTACAGAAAGAGAAATGAATTTATAACAAGCTTTCATGTGATATCAAAATTTCTATATGTTCAGAAATTGACCAGCGACTGGTTTCATCGTATCACATTTCGAAAGTTTTCCTTTATCAAGTCTCTTCCACAGTAATGATGATTGCTGCATGCAACTGACCTGAGCTACACTTTATAGAAAGAGAACAGGAAGAATTTTGAGTCCATATTGCCACTACGGTTGTTTTTTCGCAGTTGATGTACATTGCATGCTAGATAAAATGGTTGGTCTGGACTACAAACTGATAGTCTTAAATGACCAGTTATGGGACACTAGAGCCACACTATTATGATATTTGGTGAGATAAAACCATTTGAGAATGGACTTTACCATATTCATCTTGCCATTATGAGAGAGGAGGAATAAGTTGATAATATTTGTGGAGAAACTCATTGTTAATTTTCAGTTAAACTAATCTGACTGTTGCTGATAGCTGATATGTACTTTAAGCTTCAACTGGCTCCAAAGAAATAAGCCATTCTGACCATGAGTCAAATCACTTTGCTTTGCCAAGTACAAGAGCTGTAAGACAAACAGTGATGAAGCTCTTGTTATTTGAAATACAAGTAACAGAAAATTCAGAAAAATTCATCATGCGATGATAAAATGTGTTGCTGTTTTTTTTTTTTCATCATGATAATTTTTCCATAATATTTTTGCCTCATATATTTCAAGTAAGAGAAAAAGTGATTTTTTTCCTTTTTTGCAAATGTTTCTCTGACAGCTCTTGTACTTGGCAAAGGGAAGCTTAATGTTCTCTAGTTTCACATGAAACCCTTTAAAATATTCAGAACTTCTCAAAGTTACTTTGGATCAAAAAAAGGAGAAATAAAGAGTTTTCCTCACATTTCACAACTAATCACATATCACGACTTTCTCCAAAGCTCTCGATATATTAATGAATATATGGTGAAACCTACAAACGGGTACATAATCAACACAGATATTGGTGTGAATTCATTACAAATAAATCCAAGTGCCCATTCAAAATAAAGGGATGAATCAAATTGTAATTTTTACAGCCCTTACCTGTATAGGAGATGAACAGAAGCAAATAGATCTACATAATTATTTTAACAATAGTAGTATGAGGTTCTCTGGCAAGGCTATAACATAATGAATTATCAGGGGCTCTTTATAGTTATCATGGTGCATATTACTTGCCAAATTTCACCAGTTAAGGATTATCCATATTGGAGAATGGGGCACCCATGAATGTAAATCATGACAACAAAAACAGACAGGCTATGCTTATGCATTTGCGACCCCTACCCAAGTAATGTCAGGTCCATTAGGGTGGAGCTGGGAGTCTTGGTCTGTCTCAAACATGCCCATGATGATCAGACCTTTCACTGCCTCAATGAAGCCCTGGGGGAAATATAAACCATAAGTTCAGTGAATATTACTCAGGGATGTCAATCTGTCTACATGAAAAAGTAGGAAAAGTTCCTGGCATATTCTTTAGCAGCATATAAAACTGAAGTACATTAATGGCAAATAATAGCGGATTTGGGGCCAAAAGAGAAATTACTGACAGCCAAAAAGTAGGAAATCCTACTAAAGTAGGAAATTGACATCCCTGATTACTCTGAGTACTTTTATCCATTAAGAAATTAATACTGGCATGATTAAGAAATCCACAAAACATGTAACAGCTTCAGGTGTGGAGAGACAACAGACATAAACAAATACAAACAAAACAAAACAAAATAATTTGATCTATGGTCAAATACCATATTTATCTATGGTAAATGTTTGTACCTCATAGAGTAAGCACCTTAGGGTTAGATTGTCAACAAAAAAATACAGGAGTGTTAAGTTTTTCCATGGTGACATAAATCTACTAATAGTATGTTTAAAAAAAAAAACAGTTCTAATGTAATACCATAATCTACAAGTATCATGTTGCTACCTTGTGTGCAACCCTGGAAAGGAGTTCTAATACCAAGTATGACAAGCCTGTTTTTGACCAGCTTGACACAGGTGAGATAAACATGCTCCTGAACCCAGTTTGTTTACAAGCTTAATGATTTTTCTTATCACATAATTATAGTTTTGCTGTTTGGGTTCTTCACTGGATTGTTTCAGTGACTGGGTTTGCTCCTAAGCTGAACAAAATGGAAAGGAAGAAATGTACTGCACATTTTTCATTTAAAGTTTCTAAAACTTTATCATATTCCACACATGAGCAATGGCCAACAAAGTCCATATGAAAAGAAAAAAAAAAAAATAATAATAATAATTTTAAAAAACAAGCAGAGAATAGCAGTCAAAATTTAAAGTGAAAGCACTCAAGCCTTATAAAACTGAAGTTATAGTAAAATGTAAGGTTGAAGTAACTAAAGCAGCATATGACCTCAGAAAAAATAAACTTTTAAAATAAATGCTATCTCAAAACTGGCTTGAGTACTTGTCCTACTATGATCTTCAATTTCACTCTTTTTTCTCTGTCTCCCTCACCTTGTATCTAATAGTCCCTCGCAGGATGGTGTGTGCCGACTGAATGCCGTACTCTTTGGCATAGATGGTGGAGTCCCGGTTGGGGAAACCTTCAAGGTTGAGGCCAGGCAGAAAGTTCAAGTCTTCAACAGCATTCAGCAGCCCACCTTGTCCAGGAATCTCCACCACCTGCATCAAAATAACCACTGGATTATCCTATCAATTAACAATTTTTTTTGTTTTCAAAATATATTTGAAGGTTGATAACTGTATCACTGCTGTATAAAAACTCATCTCCCAAATACCTCATGAGTCCCTCTCCCCCTCCCCTACCCATCTTCCTAAAAAAAAAAAAAAATGGAACAAAAAAACAAAAAAAAAAAACCTGATACATATATACAAAAAACATAATTTGACCTACCTCATTATCTTTCAAGTACTTGGCTGAGGCCAATACATTCATCAGCACTCCTTTGGGAAACCAACTGAAAAAAAAAAAAAAAAATGTGCAGATTTACAGTTGACAGTGTCCCAGTAAAATATAGTGTTTCAAATTTATTCAAAATAGTATAATGAAGTATGATAAAAAAAAAAAAAAATTTGTTTGACCTCAGAACGAAATTCCATTCACGAATATTGAATTATAATAAATAATTATGTAATCCAGATTTATATCACCTGCAGACAGAATATCACTCCATTTGAACAAGGCAGAGTCAAGTAAACACTGCCTCAGCTTGATCAGCGCACATGTGACGGCAGAAATGAATTTCTGTAATGGTCATGATTAGTTTGTACATGAACAAACACCGACTTCTTTCACAAGATTTCAATTGATCATAAGGTAGGTGCATGAAATTATCCCAAATTATGTTAAGATTTGATATACAAGCTAGTTGGTAAAAGGCATTGATGATAATGATACTAACAATAAAAAACAAAACAAATGGAAATGCAAAACCAGAGTGCTACCAAGATGCCACCTTTGCTTACATTAACATGCAGAGCAGAAAAATCATCCCTGCTCATACTGCATTTCACAGAGAGACCTTAGAAATAAAATAATACTTAGATTTGCAAACTGCAAAGTGATTTTCTGGTGAATTAGAAAAAAAACAAATATGAAATCTGCATCAAGCTTGACAATGTGGTGAAAAAAGAAAATCTGCTATTTACATATATGTGTAATTAAAAAACAGAGGCTAGCATCAATTAGAATCAAATTGCAGCCTTCTTTCAGGTTCAATATAATAATTCCAACATTTCATTTCCTATGTAAATCAACTCTGTAATCTCGAGATCCAAAACTGTGGCTCCGTAACATCATTGCACACAATCACCTACATAAAAACATGCCTACTCTGCCTTGACATCCAAGCAGTGCAATGTTCACATAGATCTCCTGCGTGAGCTTTAAGCAATGTGTGAAGCAAACCCATCTAGTCAATGCCTACCACACATTGTGAGAACTAGACAATTTCTGTTCCATTTTAGTTTCATTTTCAACTTTTGAATGGCTTCAGTTTAAATACTCAAAGATACATGTAACTATTAAGAATAATGGAATGTCTCATACATAATCAACATTTGCATATTTCTATCAAAATGACGGTAACAAATTTTCTTCACAAAGTGAGCTAATACAAAGACTTTATGTCAAATATAAATTAAATGTAAAATTATTATGGTCTTTGACCATCAGCCTCCGTCAGGTATGTATACATGTACATGTATTATTTTAAGTATTTAAACCTATTGATTTTATAGTCAAACAGCAACAGTATTAACATACATACACTCCTATTTGTTACCTTTAAGAAAAGCTTTAACATGAAAAAGAATGGAAGAGTGATGGGGGGAGGGGAGGTGATAAGAGATTATATTAGACCTCGGCTGTATAGCTGTATACACAGCATTCACATATACACTACTGAAAACATAAAATGACCTCAAAGGGGGAAAAAAAAAAAAAAATCATTTGTGTATCTTTCTAAAGCTAACCCTAGAATTATCAAGGGGCCAATCTGTTCAAACTTTGGTCATTGTCCAAAGTGCTGGAATGACTTTACAGATTGCAGCTACACCAATGACAAGATATTTTTTTTATGTTTATATATCATCTCACCTTTAATTGTTACTTCTACTACTAAAGGAAAAAAATCTATTATCATCACTATTAAAACAAATTCACGAGACAACTTCAGGGTTTGTGAACACAGGTATTTCCTGCTTGTTTATATCTGCAGCTTCACCATAATGTCTTGAGTCCAGGGCAATTGAGTTGAAAGTTGTCCGGAGCGATTTTGAGCTATCGCTGTTTTAAGCTATTTTCTGATACCAAATTTTTTAAAATCAAAAAAGAAAAAAGGAAAGAAAAAGAAAAAAAAACCATTGACCCTTTTTTAAGTTGAAAAAAAAAAAAAAAAGGGTCTCTGAACAGGAAAAAAGTTAAAAATGGCTGTAGCCCGAAATCATCCAGCATGACTTCTGATTTATTTGCCCTGGGCTCAAGACATATATGACTTGTGACCATGGCAAATGAGTAGGAAGTCGCAGCAGGCAACCAAGATAAATGGCTGTTTTGGGCTGTTATTAACTACTTTCCACCTGAGATACTAAATTTTTTTTTTTACCAAACATCAGTTTAACCTTTTTTTAATCTAAAAAAAAAAAAGAAAAAGAAGTATTTTGGTATCCTAGTCGGAAAATAGTGAAAAACGGTAAAAAAAAAAAAAAAAACGGCTGTGACTTAAACTCACCCAGCATGACTTGCGACACATTTGCCCTGGGCGCAAGGCATAGTTTACTTCTTTGTTCAAAGCCAAGAAAGAGGGGTTAAGAAGGTTCAAAAATCCAAACTGCAGGTCTTTAATGGTTGCTTAAGCAAGCAAATATGGCCACTGACTGGTTAAACAATACTGCTGCTGTTTTCATCAACAACAGATCTAGAGCCCAACCTCATGACTGAAGCTGCATGTTTATATGTAAACAAAAATATAATACAACCAGAATAACTGTAACACCGGATGTAGAAGTTAAGTCCCACTTCATGACCAAAGTGTGTGTTGTATACAACTACATAGATTCCCACCATAATTTTAAGGACCAGAAATAGAATCAAAGTCCATCATGTTAACTTCAACACAGTATTATTTATGACTTCATTTAGATGTATATGAACTTAATTTTAAGGACCAGAAATATTATCAGAATTCTTCCTTTAAGCTATAGATCTATCAGAGATTTCATGTAACTACAATGAAATTATCTCAACTGTGGTTGCATGGGCATCCATATTAGCCTGCCTGAACAGCCATGTGACTGGATTGTCACACCACACGACTACAGATGTTTAATTTAACTTTTTGGTTAACTTATAATTTAATCTAATCACTACTGTCATCTCAAAAGAAAGGATATTTAAATTGGAGGTGAAATAAAACACTATAAATTTGCTAAAATTGAGAAAATGATTAAATATTTATATTAATAAACATATGCAATGTGCCCATAATTCAGATGACAAAAAATAGTCCCTCTTTAATGATATCACCCATACTCTACTGAAATAAAAGTTGCTGCATGACCACAAAAGGAATATGTTTTTTCTCTCATTTTCTCTTTTCCATGATTCATTGAGATCTTTTTAGTATAATTCTTTTCAAAGGATGTGTTCATAGAAGATATTTGCTCCATTGTAATCTAAAGCTATGTTCATACTTGTGTTAGATGCACTCAGGTACAACCAAAATGTCACAAATTGTTTTACCCGCTTGAACTTGCAAAAGGGCCATAACTGTCAAATTTTCAATGAATAGTTAGCTAAGTACAGAAATCTCAAATTTCAAACATTGAATTTCATTTCATAACTGGTATGACAATTCACTGTTGTTGGTCTTTTAAACTGACATTGTTATTCTCAGTCATAGTGTCATATTCAGGTCACCATTACACTTTTCATTAAGTCTCCCAAAGAGCTGGAGGAAAGGCATAATTAATGTAAGATTATTCTGACAAATGTTAACTTTTGACCTCCCTGTTACAACAAATATTATAAGAGCCCATCTGATAAAAATTTGAAAATAAAGATATGGCAGCTGGATATTCATCTGTAGATCTGTGATAATGATTCAAGTTCTAATGATAACAGCTTGTGAAACTCCCATCCCTTCACTCACTCTCTATAGCTAACAAATAAACGAATGCAACTCTTGAATCAATCTTGGCTCTCAGTCAGATAGTGATGTTAGGCCTTTTTATTACTTCTGGCCCTTTAGTTACTTCCAGTTTCTTTACTGAAAACAAACATAACCCTCAAATTTATATGCATCCCAGAAAACAACAAAGCATTTGAGGCATAATGTTAAACATGGGTTTCTATGCATAGCTTTTTGCAGGCTCAAATGATGACAATCGGATAAATATTTTAATATATAGAATTTTTTTTTTTTTTTAAAAAGGTATTTTATCCAAACACTTTGTCCATCTTTGGTTTTTTTCCTCTGTCTGTCTCCTTATCCTCCTGGACGAGGCTTTCTTTGGGGCCTTACAGGAAGTTCTCTGTCTTATGCATAAGATCTTTTTTTATAAAAGTAAACCTGGCCTGATGTTATCTCCCAAATCTGTCTACAGTATCAAAGGGAGGTCAGACGGATAATCTCTCCGCCCCTGGGTCCACACAAACTAGGTGGGTATTCTGTCAGGTCCCAGGTAAAAATCAAATATGAATATTTCATAATAATAATGAAAGATGCTCTGTAAACATTTAATATGTAACCTTGGTATGCATTTGTTTCCCTTTCTCTAACAGCTGTCTGTGGATCATATGGGGTGAGGCCCCTGCCCTTTGGAAGAAAAAAAAGCCACAGCCTCCTCCAGGGGTCTAGGATGGGAGTCCAGGGAGCAGGTACGTGTCCCCCATCATTAGCCCATACCTCAAGTTTCCCACTCTCTCTTGGAAGTTGTGATTTTTGCTCTTCCTGGTTCGGGCGGACCATATAATATAAAAACTTGCCAAGATTAAAAAATCAAATGTTGACATTTACTCATTACATATTATATAATTTATGGAACTGCAGGTGTCCCAGGTCAGTGGGAAGGGGACATAGGTTCCAACGTACAGCTGTGTTCCCAGATCCTGAGCGGAGACAAGTACTGATATTTCTTATATAACGAGAACTCTTTATGGTCGTCATGACTGAAGTTTTCTACTTTGGCCTTTATAAATTTTCCACATGCTGAACTTACCTGAACTTGTACAACAATGGAGAGGCTGAGTGTTCTGGTGCAGGGATTCCACCACAGTATGAAATGTAAGAGGTGATCTGCGTGGTGTGAAACAATTAAATTAATATAAAGTTCAATTATCCAGCCCATTTATATGACCATTTATAAAATCAAGGACATATATCTGCACATCAATCTTTTTCCATATTCATATTTGGTAGATGATAGGTGGAGCCGGGGCGACACACTGTTCATTTTTCTTTACCTTCTCGGTTGTCGTAGAGACCTAGAACAACCCCTCTGGCTCAACCTGCTGGGACCCTCGACCAGCGCAAGTCCACCCTAACGCTAACATGTAGGTCCGACGGGCGGGGTGACGGTCCACCCTAACGCTAACATGTAGGTCCGACGAGCTAATTATAGATGGTGTGCATTGATCGTTGATGATGAATAATTACAGATGATATATATATATATATACCCGGGGTCCACCTATCCACTTCCTTCATATTTAGGATAGATTCTGCATCTTTTTGTCTTAGTTTGGTATTTTGATATTTGATGAATCTTTGACAATTTTAAATCAGTAGTTCATCTCTTTTAATAAAAAATACATAGCACTGACATGACTTTCTTAGATATCAGGTTTAAAATTCAAACAGCTGTAAGATGGGAAAATTATTCATAATATGTAATTATTTTGCTGCTGGTGACACATACTGCTAAACACAAATTTGTGCAGCTGATTTTGTGATAACTGCATAAACTTAAAGCAAAAGGCAAATTATTGCTTGTACAAGATCTGATAACATATGAAAGTTTCAACCCACACTAAACTCTGAAGCTGGATTACAAGTAAATTAACATAACTGGACTCAATAATCTAAAACAACCCATGTCTTCATTGGCTTGGTGTCTAAGTAAAAGATAGGACATACAATCACAATGCTCATATGGAACTGAATGTCACCAATAGTATCAGACCAATGAAAACTCAACAAAAACTACTGCAACTCTCTAATGTCAGAAATGAAATTCTGTATCTGTTTTCATAAGTTCTTATACACAAAGAAACTTTCACTTCTTTCCCAGCATTTCCATTGATTTAAAAAGGTGTGCTTAGCGTCATCTTGATCCAGGAATGAAAACAGATTTAGAGAAAATAACAGCATAAGGAGAAGGTAAATTGTAGCAATATATTCACCTTTCCACCGGCCCTGTGAACCTCATCAAAGCACTCCATAGCCAGCATGTGATCAATCCCTGGATCAACGCCCACTTCATTCATGATGGTAATGCCAGCCAGCTGAGCCCTGACAAACAAATAAACAACAAACAGATAGAGAAGTAACAGAAGTTTTCATCAAGTCAACCCAGAATCATCAATTGAGCGCTGGTCAGAGGATGCGTTTGGAGCAGAAAATTTGCAAAGAACCATTTCTCACATATAATTTAGAGAACCACTTTGTACAACAGTGTAAAGAACAATTTCTTTCACATGGTACAGAAAACCCCTTTTAACATGTGTAAATCAAATTTTTAAAATTTGTTTTCAAGTTCAGAAGGCCACTCTTATAACAGCATAAAGAATAATTACTTTTCAATAGCTTGATAAGCTTTATTTTGTAAGATATAACATGCCATTTCTCTTCATTGTATAGAAAGGTGAACAAACAGTCCTCAGCTAGCTTAACTCACAGCTTAGCGTCTCCTTAGAAATTTGAAATTTTACTCACTTATGATATGATTGGAAGGGGTTAAATATTAGTTCCCAAATTTGGTGAAAATAATATGCAAGTGAGTGTATGGTTAATATTCAACATTATTTTTAATTTTACAATTTATTTACATGATTTTCAACTCAGCTCACTTACACTGTACAAAAAATTCTACTTTTGTGGGGAAAATAAGGATATCTTATCTTATATCACTGGCTTTGACATATCAATAAGCTAACATTGAAATATTTGACTTGTTCATCATCATAGCACCTATGACGATAACTCCCAATCAATGGATCAATAACATGACAAGAGCCTTTTGTCACTGCTGCGTGGTAATGGTAAAAGTCATTTTCAGCAGTTGCAATTTTAATAAAAAAGCTCAAACAGTACAAGCAATTGATGGGTTATACCACTACATTTCAAGTGTTACTGAATTAACCCGTAATTCTAGTCTGTTTTAAAGACATTATTTGATAGCCGTAATGCTCCTGAGAGTTCTGGGTCATCAGGTGCACTTTGGCCTAAGTCTGACTTGATGATGGTAGAAAAGCTCACGCTTTGTGCAGGTCTCTCATGGCTGGGCTGATGTAACTGGCTGTGACCATGTTCTTCTTGTGACTGATACACATCTTGGCCACTTCAGGGTGGTAGTCATAGGGAAGCAGACTGTCAAGATAGAATACATTTCATGCAACTTTTTTTTTCACATTTCATTGTGTTTTCAGTACAGTACTATTATATCTTAGGTAATTTATGCTGGTCACAGTAAAACAATCCAAAATGATAATAATGAAATGGATTGTACTAGACAGTCATGTGACATGTACAGTTATGTGACATGTACAGTCATGTGACATGTACAGTCATGTGACATATACCATCAGTCACTGTGACAGAGAGTCAATTCCAGAGCAATGGCAGTCAATGTTCTTTTTCAAGAATGTGCACATAGTTTTAAACCTGAATGTTATCTGTCCTAGACAATATGTGACGCCGCCGGTCGAACGCATACATAAGTCGCTGAGCCCGATTCGAGATAATCGCGAAAAACGTCGGCGAG
>JBCAUA010831876.1:0-14131 GCA_038406235.1 Peronia verruculata
GGGTTCCTTTTGTTCTTTGTTCCATCAGGGTCCCCCCCCCCCCCCCCCCTCATTTACCATTCTTGGTGCGATCAGTATTCTGCCATCTCTAGTACCGCTCTTCACTATTCCAATGCGTTTTGTCTGTATCCCTTTTCGTACCACCAAGATCCGCCCCTGTTTCGTTCACATAAAAAAACACAAATACTCGACCAGTTCGCACGCTTTGCTCTGGTTTCTCGCTTTGCTGGTCGAGCACTACGGTCGATTGCACACCACGGTAGACCCAGGGTAGATGGGTGGCAATGAATGTATTCATGAACAGCGTACGGGCTGTTGGTCGGAGCTTGTGAACTGGGCCGCACTATCGCTCAACTGAAGGCAATGGGGCCATAGATGGATACGCTGTTTTTATTATGACACGTGTTGGCCACATAGATCTAGTTCTGTGAATATCTTCGAGCAGTCCAGTGATGTTGTTCTGTTAAGTTGAAGGTTTTAAGATCTAGCTCTTTGCTTATTAGATCTAGATTTAAAATATGGCCACGTATTTTTTGATGGCTTAGTGTTAGGCCTTTTGAACTGAGTATTGCAAGTTTTAAAATTATAGATCTAGATCTAGATCTAGACCAGTAGAATTTCAATTTCTAGATTTAAGTAATAAGATGGACATTTGGCTTTCAACACTTGGCAAAACGTTAACTGATATTTTAATATGATAAAGTGACTCATTTCACATTCAGCAGAGAGCTTCAGTACTGGTCACATTTACAAACAAAGTCGCTCTTTCTAGAGACAGACTATTCAGTCGTGAAAATCACCATTGCTGAGGTTGAATAAGAGCGCTACTGCTATTGCTATCAGAAAGTAAAAGTGGATTCGCAGCAAGGATAGTCTGTGCATTTGACGCTGGATCTGCAAATAACCTGCAGCTCAGGTAAGTGAAAAGCAAATAACGAGCTGTGATTAAACTTTGGCCCTCATTTGATCGTGGTGCACATTGCAGACTCGAGCGACTATGTATAGTTTTTGTATTTACATTAGATGTCAAGGCTGGATCAATGAATAGTGTCTGTCAAATTTGTTAGGAAGAGTCGGGAAGAAAACACCATGCTCAAATTATAGTGTTTTCTTACTGGAGTTGTCTGTTGTGTACATGTTAAAGAAAAGGTAAGTGGGCAGTTTGTCAAAGACACAAATTAATAAAGGGGTGTACACACAATCAGTGTACTAAGATTTAAGCTAGGAAATATAAAGAGAGATATTACATGTAAATCCCACTGACAACTTGCAGAATTACACATCATTTTTATGCTATTATACATAATGTACATATGTAAATTTCTCATGTCCAGCTTCAGAATTTATCTCATCATATCCATACCACGCCCAAGATCAGAATAAGACGCCATGTTCTGCTATTAGCCTTGATAGAAAAATATTATGCATGGGCTACGTACATTTTTCTGTCTGACCGAGATTTACTTCACGTCTACACCGCATCCAGGATCAACGTTAACAATCTAGTAAATCTCTAAAATGGCAGAAACAACAGATGTTGCCCTCAGTTCACCGACTTACCGATTCTCTCTCACTCATGGTACAAACCTATCGGTCGTGAATAATTGACAAACATAAAGTCACATACGCTATGTGTTTAATGATGCATTCAATATGTGCCTCTGTGTTAACTTAAAATGTGATTGTCCAAGCATGTTTTTAACAATGTGTATAATAATATGATGACTCCAACAATGAGTCAAAGCTGGCCAGTATGATAGCCAATGTAACCATAACTCACGTAAAATGGTCTGACCTACTTAATGAATGCTATAGAGTATAATCATTGCTAGACAGAGCGCTCTACAAAAGCCACGAGTGACTGCTATGGTGTGCAGGTTTGTATAGGACCGCGAACTGCAAACACTACGCCGGAATGTGTGTTTGCTCGAGACCAGCGCATTCCGTGACGAGGCAGTTGCCATAACGTCACGTCATTTATTAACTGGGCACCGTCATAATGTTGCAATAGACGGTAATTTGTTTACTAGATCTACGTCTAGGCTAATTGATTTCCTGACGTGGAGTAGCCGAGCCGTTCATGACCAGTACAAAGAAAGGCTTCAGGTAGATCTACCATGTGCTTCAGACCGATGTGTAGATAGATCTATCTGGTAAGCTATGTCAACCAACCTTCTATTGTATTACTGAACTTTTGAAGCAAATTTGTTCTTCTTGCTTTCATAGCTACACGTATATCCGTGTACTTTAAAAAAGAAAAAAAAAAATATTTACATGTATTTATTTCATCGAGATAGAATAAAATAGATTTCAAAATAATGTTTCAGTCATCTTGACGGCGAGGATGCCAGAAACAATTTGATAGATGTAATAGAAAAGGGATTAGAATGATCTCTTGAATGAAAGATTCCTGTTTGCTCTTGAAGTGATTCGAACGACGCAAACAGCCATTTCATAGGCGAAACATCTATGGAAAGGATACATTTCACCCCTCCCACTGTGTTCGCAAGCTTTATTATTGAAAGGTATGTGTTTACCTTCTGTGCAACAGCTGTGGGCTGTACTCCATTGACAGATACCTGGGAGCTGACAATGATCGATATTATATAATATACATGGATTACAAAAATCAATCACACTGTATCTGTAGATAACTTGCTTACCAAATGATTTTGTTATGAGACTGTATAACAAGTTGCCAAAATATAAAACGCCTATCATTAAAACGCATTTCACAATGGCTTTGGCTGTTGTCTTTAATAGATGACATGAATTGGTTACATAGTTAATTACTGTTCCCCTTTGAATTACAGTATGAGTCAGATAAGAAGAAATAAGTCGGAGGACTATGAGTGCTGAGGTTCTACTATTTCTTTCTTACAAATTGTTCCTAACTTAGCTCTCACCAATGCCAGTATATTCGACGTTCATTTTACAAAGCAAACAGATAATAGAAAAGAAACAAAGAAACAAAAAAAGATGGCTTGTTTACAGTGCAAACAGACACCCTGATAGCAGGTTTTCACTACCGAATGGCATAATAATGTGATGGGTAGAATCGGGGTGAAGTTTCTGAAAATTTTCATTCGTTGTTTTCATAGCTGCAAGGGCGTGGTTGGAATGAGTAGGTGGTGAGTATGTATTTTCTTCCCACATATTGTTTGTCAAGCTGGAAAATATAAAGTTATTATAGTCTGTGTAACAGAGGAACATTACATTGTTAACTCTCCGCATGGCTGTTTTGCGTTCAGCCTTATCTATTGCCTTCATCAACTAGGTTAACCGTGGGTAATTTGATCGTCTCGCTGTGTGCTTGAAGTGATGAAACATTTGTTGTCGGAGAGAGATAATTATTTGGAGAGTGCGAGAAAATATGGGGGAGAGAAAGAGGGAGAGAGAGAGAGAAAGAGAGAGAGAGAGAGAGAGAGAGTTGGAGGCAGGGTGTGTGTGTCCGGGAGGGGGGCGGGGTTAATAGAGAGACAAGCCAGGAAAAACATTTTTGAACATCTTGAAACTATCAGATATTCTCCTCAAAATTTCTCACCCTGCAGTTCCCCTCAGTTAACAATGATGTGGCGGGAACGCACACCATTCAGCGTGAATAATTACCTTCTATTTCACGATAATATTGCTAACATTATCTAGGCACATAAGAAAACATGGCAAGAAGCTCTGAATTCGGTCAGGTCAACAAACTTTGGGATTTGCTCTGGAAACGGAAGTCGAAGATGCTCTGGCACTCGTAAAAGTCAGCGTTCGCGTTTTACCAAGACATCAAACCTATGTGTGTCTTTTTAAGCATGGATCTTCGTCAAGTGTGACCAGAGAGTTAGAAACATGCCAGTTTCACTGACATTCCATTATAGTTTAATCTTCCTAGATCCATCCCCGCCCCTGACATAGGCCTGCATAGCTATATCTCATTGTTAATTGCTAAATAACACTGGAAAACAAAACAGCTTTCTTTAACGCAATGCTTTACTCAAGTTCCAACAAGGATTTAACCTTGCCCAGGAAAATCGTACGTCTTTTTGTTGTTGTTGTTGTTGTTGTTGTTGTTGTTCTCACCTCTTTTTCTTCTTTTCTTTTTTCTTCCTTTCACACTTTCCTCCCCCTCCCCCCTATTTTTTTTTCCTTATCCCCAAACACTGCTGGATTGCAAGACAATTGTGTCCAAACATTACTTTAACATCAACCGCAAACATACAAACAAACAACTCAGTGCCGTGTGGAAAACGTAGAGCTACACACACACAATGGTAGTCTTATCTTTCTTGAACTTACACAGTTTCGTCAATCACCGGCGCCATAAGACTGCCAACCTGGCACAATGCCTCCCCTGACGTGTTGCTTCCCTTATCAGCAGACAGGTATTGTTGTGTGTATAACATACATCTATGCTATAACAGTCTTTGTTCAAGTGTTTTTAGAGCTATCGCTTTTGTTGTTCATCCTCACAGAAAGTTGGTTGAAACCTGAACACAATTTTAAAGGTGATTGATAATGATGAAACTTTTATTCTGTAACAGTTCATGTTCTCTTGAAGGCCCGACGTCGAAATTATCTTCTTATATAGATCTATCCCGCCACTCGGCAAGAACTGAACTCTCACACATAATATTCTCCCCCGTTCGTTCTGTATACGTCTTTCAACCTCCTATCTGGTGATTATCTCGACACTTTCCCTACTCACCCGGGGTTTCTAAGTAAGTTCTGTGCTCCCACCCGCAGGCGGTATAAGCCCGCTATCGGTGGGATGTCTCCAATGGGCTGCCATCCTCGACATTCCAGGAGAGACATCTCTTTTCTCACACCTTGCTTCTGTCTTTTGTCTCGCTTTCTTTCCTCTCTTCTTCTCGACATGTAAACGTATCTTACCTTGTTTGACACAGTCTAGCCGTTATCGTTCTGATGTGACATTAAAGCCCAATACAAACAAACAAACAAACAAACAATCACACACATAATATGCGTCTCCATAGTAATTACCACGAGAAAAGTACAGAAGGAGGTTGAAAGGCGTAACTATTCTGTGAGTGTAAGTACATGTAATATAGTAGCACTAACTATAATATCGTTGGACTTTCATAAAAAAAAAAAAAAGCTTGAAACATTGACAAATGAAACGGCATTCCGTAAGTGCAGAAAGATTGCATTCATTCAGGAAATCGTACCGGTAACCTCTATCCTTCCAGATTCATGCTTGGTATTAAAATTTAGATTCAGAGCTAATACATATGTAGAATTTTTAAGAGGGGATGTGTTTGACAAGATACTTCATTGCCTCGGAGAACAAAGTTACATGGCCATAGATTCTGATCTACACTGGCCGAACACAGCTGCACAGAGTCCAATGCAACTGTTTTTTTTTTTGTTGTTTTTTTTTGGGGGGGGGGGGGGGAGCACTTTCAAGGTACAAAAGGGCATATATGGGAGAGTAGGTTTACTGATTCCACTCATTCGCTTAACACCGGTTATATATACACTCAGACAGGTGAAAAAACCATTGCCTGAATAACTGTGAGGATTGAGGGAATGTAATCTGCATAATTAGTACTAGGATAATTGATAAAGGCTCAACTGTTACCGGCATGTACGCTTGCTGACATCACAATATAAATCAAGCCCAAGTATTGCCGTGTAGGTCTATCGACGCCGAGTACCGTAAAAAAAGATAGGATAAGACAGAGAAGATAAGCGACATTTGTCTTCAGAACGAGAGTCCATTCCAAGTTGATAACACACAGTTAATGTGTAAGTTACTTTCACACGTACATGCAGCACATGAATATCACGAGAGCAAACTCAGGGAATATTGCCTCTGCTTGCTTAGCGTCCCGCTGGTCGCTGAAATGAATACAAGACATCTGTTACAACAAATGCCCACTTCTTTCAGGATATTTCGAATTTCAATTGGTTTTGAAGTGGATGCATAGAATCTTCCCGAATTTTGTTCGGCTACTTATTACTTTTGACACAGGACGAACATTCATAGTTTTTTTTTTTTTGGTCTTGGAATCTTGATATGACATATATTTAATAGAGAGAAATTTCTAGATACTTTTTTCAAATCAGTAGGTCGTTTTCTAACCCAGTGGAGAAATCTAGGAGACATTTCAGATTTCATAAATGTCCACATTGCCAAATATATTCAGAGTTTTGGTAGAGAAATTTCAGTGTGCGCTAGGGCATCTTACTATGTTCCCCCACCCCATTCATAGTCACCTAGAGAAGAATTACTAACAGAAGAATCATTGTCTGGACTGCTTATGATGCTCAGGAAATCTCCCTACGGTGTATATAGTAGCCTGGCAAAAGCCTGATAATTGGTACAGGCTTTGCTGATATCCTTCTTCACTGCCCGGCTATACAGAGAAACACAAGCCTTGTCTTGCTGATGTTGGGTCAGATGTAATTGATTACAGGGGGTCTAAATTCATACTCCATTTTTTTATCCTCGACATGCAAAGAATGTAACAGAAACTGTCTTTTTCTGGATATGTTTTTATTACTTTTGTTTTTGTTCAATATTTTGTATCACCCTTCAGTTAAAGAAACCGCAAGACAGTTTTCCTAAGATCGACAATCAATTGTGATCTAGAATTATAATAATAATCTTTACTGATATAATCGTACATTAATCCGACATTACAACCCAACACATGGCTTGCCTGCAGGTCTATAGACGCCCAAATCGATGCAATTGATTACATTGAATCCTCGGCTGGGCCTTACCGCTGGTCTGAAGCTGTGAGCCGCTATAGCCTGGGCTATAATTATATTTTCTTATCTGCCCTGCCTTTCAACAGAGCCCCAACCATATCGGATAAATTTGCAGGCCCTATCGATGAAACTCCATACTATGGCCATAGTTTTTTGTTTTTGTTTTCTTCTCTGATCGTTATGCAACCGAAGGATTTAGACGGACGTTGGCTTTGTGTGTGGGCGATCCCCAAATGATGTAAGCAGCTGTAATAGTTTTAAATGTTGTTAAACCTTGTTAAAAGTAAATATGGTTCAGTTGTTGAATGCATTGAGTGCATAAGATTCAGTTAATCAAAAGCTTTCACCAACATGGAAACAATAAGAGTCAAAGAAACTGGGAGACATAAAAGACTCTTTGCGTTCTGAAGTTGTTGATGTCAGACCAGTACTATGGTCAGAAACAGTATAAAGCATTCCTAAACAACAACAACAACAATAACAGCAACATCAACAGCAAAAAACAACAACAACAACAACAGGAAAAGAACAGTCGATAAACAGCAGTTTGCTCTCTCTTAAATCTACAGACTTGCCCAAATTCTTTCTTTCTTTCTTTCTTTCTTTCTTTCTTTCTTTTCTTTCTTTCTTTCTTTCTTTCTTTGCCTCTTGCACCTTGTGTACGCACTGTTAACTTATCCGATAAATGGTAAAGATAAAGTATTTAAACTTTACACTTCAAAGCCCTCAATTAAACACGCTGTTAATTTCCACTTCTCTTTGAAATTCAGATAACTTCACTGTTTTCCTTGTTCTTTTTGTTGTTTGCCTAAATGTGCACATACGACGTGTCAATGTACCAATGTGACCGCCATTTGAAAGACGTTGACCCAATAAATTTGCATAAAACAAAGATATCCGGGGTGAACACAAATAATTTATGAGTGTCAAGTGCATACGGATCGCGTTGAACAGTTGAGGTCTCTGGTTGCGACGGTTAACATATGTGGGGAACGTTTGCGTTGCAGGTTTCAGTGTAATACGGAGGTCTCAACGACAAAGGTATGTACACTCACTGCAAGTACGAGACCAATACTTATTACATGTACCACTGTGATCCTTACGAAGCGCTGTTTTTCTCATCATTCAAGATTAGATTTATAGTATGGGACGACAATATATAACAAGCAACTTTTGTTTATAGAACTGCCGTAATTTATAGCGGCATCCACTAGTTGGAGGAAGGATTAAATAACATCTTAGTGTGATATTGCTGAAAAGAACATGACGAGAGCTCACTTCTTTGTTGCCCTATTTCCACTTTTGGGCTAGTCGGAACATAAATGTTATGTGAAAGGGGGATAGTAAATTACCAAATAACGTCATTATTTCACCGATCACTGACTTACCCACAGGCAGATTTTTAAAAAGCATTGTGTCCTATCTCATATGTGCAAAAAACTGTTGCTAAACATAAAACATCAATTTTCTCAAAATGCCAAAAATGGAGATAGAGCAACAGAGGTTGAGCTCACGATGAGCGTTCATTGTTAACTTAGGCGATGATATTCTCACGTTTTTTTGTTTTGTTTTGTTTAGTTTTACGTAACACATTAAAAGGTTTGTAGACGGAAAATGGTCTAGGTAGACTGATGAGGATCTCAGCCCCAAATATACAGCCGTCTTGTTTGCGTTCTCTGAAGCTGAGAAAGAACGTGCAGGCTATTTAGGCCTATGTGTCCGCTGGGTCTAGCTGGGTAAAATGTGTAACAGATCGTAAAGCGCTTAGAACACGAGAATATGGGAATGACATATACGATTAAATTACCGTCTACTATTGTCTTTTATTATTTCCCTCAAATTTCAGCATATTTTTCTAATTCCAGTTTAACAGATTAACGCAAGCTGATAATCTACAGTCGCTTATTTATGTGATTATGATTGAACTACGAGACCTGTTGACATATTATTGTCGCCTTGGATGTACCTAATTGCCATATAATATGCACCAATTTGTTATATAGTTATTGGTCTTTGTTCAAGCAAGTCAGGTTTACAAAAAGACAGGCTTAAATGTCTCAGTCTTGTAGAGACGTGCAAAGGCACCATGCAGGGGAAATAGACACATAAAGGGTGTGAATTAACTGTGGAGGTCATCATTTAATGCCCCAACGACCATGGAGTCGCAAAACAGAGTGAATAAAGTGCATATAGATCTACCATCAAACCATGAAAAGAAAAACGAATTTGGAAATAAAGGAGGGTGTTAGAAAAACAACAGTAAGCAGAATTTTGTAAGAGAATGACAAAAGCGACATGAGAAAACGAAAAATAACAACAAAACTGTTCTTAAGGAGGAAAACACAATGAATGTTAGACTACAGTGTAAAGAATTATGACAGGAATATTGCAAGAAAGGAAAAATCTGTGAGTAATACAGACCTAGAAAACAAACGGTCAATCGATCAATCAATCAATCAATCAATCAATCAATCAATCAATCAATCGTCAGTCAGTCAATCAATCAATCAATCAGTCAGTCAGTCAGTCAGCAAATCAATTATTCAATCAATCAATCAATCAATCGATCAATCAATCAATTAGTGTGTTCTTTTTTTCCACATGATATCTCTGCAGCGAGCAGCTGCAATGTCAGAGGCAATTGAGACGATCCCCGCCATTGCCCAGTACTGGGCGGAGAATAACCCGGATGCGGAAGTCTTCACTTTTGTGAACAAACATGGCCGCTACGCTGTGTACACGCCACGGGATGTCTACACACTGGCCGGCAAGTTTGCTGCGCGGATACGGCGCTACGGGTTTGCAGAAGGTGATGTCATAGCCAATTCTCTGCCGAACTCACCCGAGCGCTTGATCACAGACCTCGGCATCATCTTCGCTGGGTGTGTCACCGTCAACTGTTTGGTGAGTTTGTTTCTGACCCGGTTGGGGGGTGGGAAGGGGGGGGGGGGGTGCAGGACCTGGTCTTCTTCAAGTTATCACATACGAAGTGTTGAGATGAGTAAAACTCTTTGAAAGCCAGCTATGAGAATACAATGAGTTCTGTTGGCCAAATTTGCCAAGTACAAAAAATATACATGTAATGTAAACATTGTAACGTATCATCTTTTCTCCTGTTATTTGAGACGTGAGTAACAGAAAACTGAAAAAAAAATGTCACCATGTGATGAGAACATCTTTATTTTTTATCCACTTGAGTTGTTTTCACTTCTTTTAAATAATAGGGGTGAAAATGTTGTTTTTTCCTCCTTTCTTTTTTTTTTGGGGGGGGGGGGGGACACTCATATAGTTATTTCATACCTCTTTTATCTGGCAAAGGAAAACGGCTTAGCTGCCTGAACTGAGTGGGCCGTTTTTTTTTTCTTTTATTACTTTTGTGTTATGTGTGTGTGTCTGTCTATGTGTTGTACATGTGTCTGTGGATGTGTGTGTGTGTGTGTATTTAAAAACGAAATAATCCAGTCCAATAATCTCTAAAATATATCATGAATTTACTTTATCCTTCCATTTACAGAATTTCTAGCCACTGATAATTCTTGTGATTCTTCAATAATGATATATTGATGAAAGCAGACACCTCTTGATTGGTATAAGGATATAATTCTCTGAAAATACTTTTATGTGTATGGCTTTTTGTCCACAGTGGAAAATTTGAAATTCGATCTTATTTCATGTTATTTAGTAAAAGCATTTATAAGAAAGCAGATCCGAAGCTAAACACGGACAAGAGTATGGGCAAGAAGTGGAGGTTGAGAATGTATTTAACGCCATTGAATTTACTATCTTCTGTAGAATACCCTAATAATGAGAAACAAAGATTATAATGAATCATCATACACGCTAATATCAAAGCGATAATGCTCATTTGCCGTTTTTCTTTCATCAGATCCTTGAGAGTGACGGAGCGGATTTTTGGAACACTGCCAGGATTGCAGGCTGTCGAGGGGTGATACTCTCTCCGAGCGGCGATGACACGGCTCTCAAGCTGTTTGCTCCCTTTATGTCGCGTGACCCATCCATCTCCGGCTGTCAGGAAGTCACAGTACCTAACGTGGACTCCTTCAAGAAAGTCATCACCTGTACCAGAGATCGTAACAACGAGTCGGACTCTCTCCTGGCCAGCCTGAGTTCGTCCATAGATGACGAATTCTACGCCAACCTTCGCCCCGATGACTTAGCGGCCCTCTTTACTACATCCGGCACTTCAGGCTTTTGCAAACTAATCCCCCGGTCTCATAGCCAGATCCTGTTGTGCGGACGGTCTTTCAAAGGTGCCAAGAACATGAAATATTTCTCAGACAGACCTTTCGGCTGGATGGGGGGATTCCCCTTCGACTACTTGGCTCACTGTTCCCCGAGAATACTTCAGGTACAAACTTCAATTTTTGATTGACATTCGATTGCCAGTCGGTGTGGTTAAGACCAACGACAAGAATGGCACTGCAAGTCAATAAGAAAGAAACTTCTGAAGGTTTTTTTTCATAACCTAGTCCAATCCTATCATGACCTAACCCTGTAACTGATCGTATCTGTAAGAACTATTTCATTGCGTGATAATTATTTATTCACGTTTTATACTTAGCCTTATCAAGAAACATGATTCTTGGCTCTGGTATGACTGTGGACAAATGTTAATGATTAAATAAAGGATAATAATTATTTTATTCTCTAAACTCAACTAGTTCACGTTTTGATTACTCATTCTGGCCCAGTATGGGGGTCTTTCAGTGCTATCAGGTTATGGAAGAGATTTTGTACGTAGCACGCAAATTCAAAATGGTTTACAATTGTAGGATTTCTATCTTCTATCAGAGCAGCATGAATGTGCTAAATACTAAAGAAACTATATTTTATCAGGTGTTAATATACGTATCTCACACTGTATTCTATTCTAGGACAAGCTGGCAGGCGAGCATGCAGTGGCCAGCCTGGACTTGTGGACGGTCATTGGCAGAGAAAAGTGCAACGGTGCGGCCATCTTGCCAGTCCAAGTCCTGGAACTCATACAGGAATTTAAAAACAAGAAACCAGATTTCAAACTGTCCTTTATGGTCACAGGAGGGCAACCACTCAAAAAGGTAAAGTAAAGACCGCAGTTGTGGCAATGTCATTTTACATTGTAACTATTCTGACGATATTATAAGAGTATTAGTATTACTGAACAAAGTCCACCCCAGAAGTGGAAAGTTAAAAAAAAAAAAAGAAGTAAAAGTACCATCCCTTGACCCCAAGAGAAGGCCTTTGGAAGCAGAGGTCGGTGGTTCGAATCGCAACGGTTGCATGTTGTATCCTTAGAAAAGATACTTTGCACACAATTTCCCTCAGCCCACCCATCTGCAAAACGGGTACCTGGTGTATATCGGGGGAAGTACAATGGCTCTACACTGCAGCGACGCGGTCTAAAATGGCCAAGCCAATTTCCCCCTCTTGGGGGTCAAGGAATGGTACTTTAACTTAAGACTTGCAATGTCGACTGGCTCGATGAGAGCATCAGTTGCATTTAATTTATTGCTCTGTCCTCAGAACTTGGCAGGGGCCTTAGGTTTGTTGACTGATGCACTGGTGGTGTCCTACTCTTCTACGGAAGCAGCCATGGTGTGTGTGGGTATGATGACCTCAGCGTCACAGGTCAAGGACTTCTACAGCGGTGCGCCCGGCCAATCAGTGGAGCTTAAGATCGTTGATGAGGAAGGCAACGTTCTAAAAGCCGATGAAGAGGGCGAAATTCTAGTCAAATGTAACTAATATCCCACTGTTTTAAATCACTCTTCTTTTCTGTATATACATACATACATTCATACATACCTGTATATATATAGTTTGAAAAAAGCCTAGCCAGTCAGAAAAAAGATGACATCGAACCAATAATCAGCATAAAAAGGGTGGCATTATATGTAGTGGCGCAACTGACTTAAGTTGTATGTAGAGAAGGAAGTGGCAGCAAAATATTTAGGATGCTATAGCATATCTAAAAATTTTCACGCTTTGATCGTATCATACTCGTCTAAAAGAACATGTGAAATAATAAGCGTTGACGAAATCAAATGTTCGATTGTTGTAAACTCTCCACTGAGAGACTGGTAGATAGGCAGGGATCTATGGTACGAATCCGTTTAGTAGCGGTGTTTATGTGAATTGACCTTAACGCCCTCGTTACTTTGCTCTCCTCAGCCCCGTTGGTGATGACTGGCTACTATGGTCAGCAAGCCGATGACAAGACCTTCACACCTGACGGTTGGTACAGAACAGGTGACCGCGGGTGCCTGGACGCTTCAGGTCACTTGTACTGCGTTGGTCGGTCTGGCGACGTCATCTTCAGAGGGGCAGCCATCATCTACACAAGCTGGCCGGAGAAGATTCTGGCTAAGATCCAAGATGTGGAAGACGCCATCGTCGTGGGTTTGCCTGACGAAAATGGGGCCGACCAGCTCTACGCTTGCGTGATATGTAGGAAAGATTCGAAGATGACCGAGGAGAATCTTCTGGATCATTACAATACGCATTTAGTGAACAGTCGTGGTGCGGGAGAAATCGGCTTAAAGAGAATCCTATTCTTTGAGACATTTCCCGAGCTGTCGACGGGAAAAATCAGTAAAAAAGAGCTGAAGCGAAAAGTCAGAGAAATGCTGGACTCCACGACTAGCGGCCCCAGGGAATGAATATAGCAATCCCTACCAGTTGCTATGCAATATCCAGCATTTTTTCACAGAGCAAGTTCAGCTCAAGCACCACCACAATTGAATCCTATCATTGTTACTAGAGCCACTTTGAAAATCAAACAAGTTTACGGAACTTGTGCTAATTGTTGACTGATTTTACACATACATGCAATCACAGAATGAGATTGTTAATATGTAAATTTGTAGACAATTATCACCAGATACTATTAGCATACATGTACATTGACATCATCCTTAGCGTGACTTTGTGTGTTCAGCGTTCATTAAGCAATGCCATTGATCACCAGAAGGTCACTGATTTGCATAACAATGGATAGTGTGGTTTTTGGGCGAAAGATAGTCATGAAATGAACTACGCAAGAATCAAGTCCAATGCGCTGTTTTTGACGTTAGATCTGACGAAACCAAATCTCATTAAGTGAGGAGAGAATGATAGTACATGTATGACTTTTACAGCCATACGAGTGGGTCTGCTTTCCTGCATTGGGTGATTTAGGCAAAGCAACGCGTGGTTTTTGCCGCAAGTAAAGAAATTCTTGACAACTGTTGTTTTCTTTTTTTTTACTGTTGTTTCATATCTTAACCAGCCTCGATAGCTCTAAAGGAGAAAATTTAAAAAATAAAATAAAGGCTGTGCAGAACTTTGAGTTCGGGAGAGAGAGAGAGAGAGAGAGAGAGAGAGAGAGAGAGAGAGAGAGAGAGAGAGAGAGAGAGAGAGAGAGAGAGAG
>JBCAUA010831886.1:0-14131 GCA_038406235.1 Peronia verruculata
TGCTAGATTCACAGTTACAGAGCATCACACATGGCTTATTCTGTTTATGCACTGCAAATATCCCGTTTATACTGAGTAATAGAAATTTACCAACCATATCCATCTCAGAAGACAACAACCCGTAATGTTTAATATATCACCAGATAGATTGAGAGACAGGGTGAGAGAGAATGTGACAGAAAGAAAACTGAGATGGTGAGAGAGCGAGAGAGAGAGAGAGAGAGAGAATCGTGATTTGTGATCTAAAACCACATTGTGTCAAGGTTAACATTCTTCTTTTTTTCTTTTGTGGATCAAAAATTATGTGGAATTGAAGATGATACTGATGTGTCTGCAATTGCCCATAAGCATTCTAACAATTCATAGAGCCGGATGTTCAGTTTATCTGATGCATATGAAATGATCCTTTATTATTTAATGCAATCGGCTAATTCACGACAAACCTTATTGTTACACTATCTAGTTGATAGAGATTGCAAGATTTTTTTGATTTTTTTTTCAGGTAGACGTCTTTCCTCCCTTCTAACTCTGCAGCCAGACTGCAGACTAATTGTCCCTTGGTAACATGGTAACTGCTGTCAGATAATCTTTCTTGTTATGCATTTTAAAGTTTTAAAGCTCATATATATATATTAGACACATTTCCAAAAGAAAGGAGATAGTCTTAAGATGCTCATGGGAGGATTAGAAATTATGTCAGAGCTTAAACTTCAATGACCTGAGCATGGAATTATCGCCAAAATACATTACGCATTCCATAATTTAACCATATTTAAATGAACACAAGGACCTCAGGGAGATTGGAAGTTGAGATGGTGAGGTGATATTTATGACAAGACCCTGTAGGTTTTGTTGATTTCAAAGAATAAAAACACGCGTCCCTGATAATAATAATTGTGTTACATCACCACATGCTGCCATTGACCACAATGATTCACTGCCGGAGAAATATTGATCTGAGACTTGATAGCTGGCAGCACAGCAATGTGCATCGGTGGTTGTTGGGTTGTGTGCAGACCTCTAGTGTTTGTGTCTGGAATTTTGTATGCTAGAACATCCGTAGGAAGGCAGAAAGGAGAAACAGATATCTTGAGAGAGGTTCCAAAAGAAAGATTTATATCTCAAGTTACAGAGGTTTATATCTACGCACCGAAGTAAACCTCTGGATCATGATTTTTTTTTCTCCTCAAGCTGGAAATAACAGGCGTCTGAAGATGTTCTGTCATCTCTGTGCAAAGTAGTGATATACATATTAAAACTATCTCCCTGCGCAGAGATTGCTAGCAGTGTTTATGACATCTATGTCAGATGACAAAGCCCATTAAGATTTTAAGCCGAGTTCAGTGAAAGACAACTTCTAGAGCTTGACAGCGGCACCAACATTAATCTCCAAAATGATTTGGATCTAAATATGACTGAAAGAAACATATGTCCTAAAAAGAATTCTAAGATGATCCACTTTAAACAGATTTGTGAACTGACATACTGTATGTGTCCTTGAAGGCAGAGAACTTGCATTTGTTTAAGTTTCATGAGAAAGACGACGTCTTAAATCTTCAAAATGGTATCACGATTGGATGTCTGGTCTGCTAGATTCACAGTTACAGAGCATCACACATGGCTTATTCTGTTTATGCACTGCAAATATCCCGTTTATACTGAGTGATAGAAATTTACCAACCATATCCATCTCAGAAGACAACAACCCGTAATGTTTAATAAATCACCAGAGAGATAGAGAGACAGGGTGAGAGAGAATGTGACAGAAAGAAAAGTGAGTGAGAGAGAGAGAGAGAGAGAGATAGAGAGAGAGAGAGATCGTGCTTTGTGATCTAAAACTACATTGTGTCAAAGTTAACATTTCTAGCCGTTTTTTTTTTTTTTTGGTTGATCAAAATTTAAGTGGAATTGAAGATGATATTGATATATCTGCAATTCCACATGAGCGACTTAACCGCATTTTAAAGTTTTAATGCTCATACATATTAGACACATTTACAAAAGAAAGGAGATAGTCTTTAGATGGACATGGGGGAATTAGAACTTATGTGACAGCTGAAACTTCAAAGATCTGAGCATGAAATTATCGCTAAAATACGGTAAGCATTCCATAATTTGACCATATTAAAATGAACCTGTCGGACAACACAAGGACCTCAGGGAGATTGGAAGTTGAGATGGTGAGGTGATTTATATAACAAGACCCAGTAGGTTTAGAAGAAGAGACTGTACCCAAAGAATAGTTGATAGAAGACAAGAAAGAGGGACGAATCAGAACAGAAGGGCCTATAACAGGCAGGAACGGAAAAAAGGAAAGCAGTTTCAAAGTGTAACGCCCTAGCCCACAACTCTAAAGGGGGGGGGGTGGAAATGACCTAATTAAAACACTTCAATGAGCACCCCGATAACTCTAGACAGAATCACCTGTTAACAAAGAGAAGAAGATGAAAAGAGAAAGAAAGCAAAGCCTTTAATCTGGCACCAGAAAAGACTGAAGATCAATCTTGGTGCCTATTTTAAAGCTCAAAAGATAAGATGGCATTTCTCATATCTGTATTATAAAATTGCAAGAAAACCCACAACAGGCTCATGGACTCGAAAACTGCTGAATGGATCCATCTCAAATTTGGCACAACATTCTCGCATATGGATCTGTGTTTCCATGTACATAAAGCCGCAAAAACCTTATTATCTTTGGGACTTTTTTTTTTTTTTTAATGCGATAATAATTGAATAATAAACTCGCCAGGCTACTTGATCCGAACTGTATGTTCGTTAATATGACGAGTTCAAAAGCACGTTTTCTGTGCGTAACATTCAGTTTAATCAACCAAATTATCAACATCGAGGTGCGCACCCTTTGCTATAACTCACTTCCAGGGAAAAAAATCTCCCACGGAGGTCGTGGGTTCTCTTGTAGTCTATATTATAATATTGCAAGAAAACCCATAATAGGCTTATGGATTTGAAAACTGTTGAATGGATCCAGCTGGAATTTACCATGCAACATTGTTGCATAATATGAATCTGTGTATCTATGTACATAAACCCGAAAAAAAAAAAAAGCTTATTTTCTTGAACGTTATTTTACAGATGCGGTAATAATTGAATAATAATTTTGGCGATGGTGCTTGATCCTTATTGTACGTTTCATAGTATGAAGCGTTCAAAATACGTTTTCTCTGAGTAAAATCCAATGTAATCAACCAAAATATCAGCGTCGAGGTGCGCACTCTTGCCAAACACTTTAAGTCGCAAGGCTATAATTTCTTTTAAAAATCTCCCAAGGAGGCTGTAGATGTTCTTCCAGTGTTTCAAATAACAAAAGGAAAAGTTTTTTTCCTCCCATTTCACAGTGCTTTGATACATCTCTTGTGCTTAGCAAAGGGAAGTAATGTGGTTGACAGTCAAAATGGCCACTGTGTAATACAACATCTGAAATCACTACTGTTGAACACTTACCACAGAGGCCATTCCGCTCAAATTGAAAGCTGTATCCCAGAGTTTTACAGCCAGATCCTCTCTCTCCCACTGTGTAAGGTTTGGAGGCGGTCAGAAACCTAAGAGCACACAAGAAAATTAGAATGCAGGTCCAAACTTTGTCTTATCACAGCATGACGTGAGTCTTTCATTAGGCGATTACGCACAACACAACCATATTAACCCATTTCATTTTGCGATTACAAGCTGCGCAACCACATTAACCTAACTGAATGGAATTTGCATGTAGAGGCAAAAAGGTTAAATTTAAGTGAAAAGGTACTCTTACCTGAAATCATAATCAAAAACAACAACAACAACAACAACATAACTTTATCGCTAATTTCAGTTCGTAACTACTAACACGTAAATATACTATTCCTAAATCTAATGTCTATCCAATTATTAGCCCTAGCAAGTCTCTCGTTTTGTTTTATTTGTGTTTGGGGTTTAAAGGCACAAGAGCGTGATTACGGCTATACATACTGTACGCGGTAAGGATGCTTGCACGTCAAATAATAATAATAATAATATAATAATAATAAATATATAAAAAAGTCAAAATAGATTTATATAAAATAACACACTGTACAGACGGTGAGTTTACAAGTTATGGAAGGCATATTAAAATGTGTACCCATATTTGGATAATCAAATATTGTAAAGAAAAACAAAATCGGTCTAAGTACAAGATGCGGTTTCCTATGTGGGGATCAGAGCATGTCTATCAACTTATGTGTTATGGTAGAGATTATAGAGTTTGCCGTACAGACGAACTTGGAGTAAAAGGCTCAAGGTGGCCTGTGGCTATGTTTTGTCGAATAGATCCTCCAGAGAACGACCCGAGAAATGGATTCTTCGAGCGTCTCTGAAGGGGAAGCAATCTATTAGTACGTGTGCGACAATCAGTTGAAGGCCCTAGGCCGGGGCTGTTTCTGAGTGGAAAAGATGAGTGAGGTGACCCAGACGCAGGCGGATGAGGACCACCTGGTCTCGTCTTCGGGGCTGAGCAGACCCTGGCCAAGGTCCAAGGTCTGGTTAGATAGAGTAAATTTTGTTTGAAGTCTGTTGGTTCCATCGCTGTCACCATCGAGATTTCATGTGCTCGTTAATGATAGACCTGAGATCACGATAAGGGATCCCGTCATCAGGCCGACCTTGGCGATGGAATCTGCTGCCTCATTTCCTACAATGCCCGCTTGACTTGGTACCCAGCAGAACGCAAATCCACGCCATCCCCTGCTGAATAGACGTTGGACTCGATACAGGAGCTGAGTTGTTCGCGAGCTCAGTTCTTTGTTGTCCTATCTCCTTTTTGGGCAATTTGGAGATATATATGTCATGTGAAAAGGGGCTTGTAAATCTACCATATACTGTAGTTATTTCACTTATCACTTGCCCAAACAGGTATATTTTGAAAATCATGTTGTTATGTCTCCTATGTACAAAAACAGTTGCTAAATATAACTCATCAATTTTCTCAAAATGTGAAAAATGGAGATAGGGCAACAGAGAACTGAGCTCAAGAGTTACTCTATAATCCCTAAAAGTCGGGTTATGTAGGGCCTGGAGCAAGGACAGTGAGTCTGAAAGGATCAGAAAATTGTTTTGTGCGGACCTGCTAACGCTGCCTAAAGCGATATCGATGAATTGTGCCTCATCCGTGAAGATGGAAGATTTTGGGTTGAGGCCACAGCATGTGTTCCCCTGTGCCCTAACGCCAATATTCAACTCTGTCCCTTATTCTGACCCAGATTATTTATCCTAAACCATAACGTGAGCGAAGTTCTTTGTTGTCCTATCTCCATTCTTCACACTTTGAGAAAACTGATGGTTTGTGTTTAGCAACTGTTTTATGTATGTATGAGATAGGACAAAATGATTTTCAAAATCTACCTGTTTGGGCAAGTGATAGATGAAATGACTACAGTATAATAATATGGTAGATTTACTATCCTTTTGTCACATGACATATATATATATATATCCAAATCACCCAAACTGCAGATAGGACAACAAAGTACTGAGCCCGTGATAAGCCTACGGATGAGCCACAAGAATGAGAAAGGGAAGGATAGAGACGCTGAACTGGAAGCAATGGAAAAGCAGTTGATGAGACTACGTTATTGACTGATCATGAATTGAACACTTGAAGAGGAAGAAGAAGAAAGAGAAGAAGAAGAAGAAACAAAGCCACATAGTCACTTCTCTCTCTCAATCTGTATTGCTCATAGCTAGATAAATTTAACCCCTTGTCTGCCAGGTACAATATCCCGATACTGCCTGGGAAAGTTAGAGAAAAACTTCAAAAAAAATATTTTAAAATTCATAAAATCGTCCCAATCGATCAAAGCGAACTAAAATGACCTCCATCGTCAAAGGGGTGTACTCCAAAACATACGGTACGTTTCATAAGTTATGTCTCCCTGACCTAGTCATAAATACCATAGTTATAGGCCTGGAACAGTTCCTTTTACATAGCAGTAGGAGGATATGTGCGGGACCGGAACACTTCCGGGCGAAGCAGTGAAGGGGTTAAACGCTATAATAAAAACAAAAACAAACACACAAACAAACAAACTCTGACTCTTGTATGATTATAGAGACCTTAGCAGTAATTTGAGCCAAAATCTTAGCAGACCATATATAACGAGAGCTTAGTTCCGCAATATATATATATATATATAATATATAATATAATAATATATGAATATTGTTTTTGCATTAGGCTGTATATGGCTGAATAGTAATAATATAGTATTAATGATAGAGAACCTCATTGTCCCGCTTAGTAAGTATAGTGTACAAGCTCTAGAAGCCTCTCAATCTATTATTACACCGACAGACCCCGCAGGGACACTTAATATGCTCTGAGCGTCTTGGAAAGCGAACAACAATGTTGTCCTTTAGGCGCTCTAAATCTTTTCAGATTAGCAGTATCGATATGCGAAGTTGGCTTACTGGCTATTATAGTCGCAAACAATGAAGACGGCTGGCGTTCGGTAATCGCTCTCACTGAACTCATCACAAGTACTCAGGGCGCAACCGATCCTGCTGGCCGAGGCCGTCACCATCTAGAGAGGGGAAAATACAAAACAACATACACCGTTATCACCTTTAAAACTGTCAGATAGCCGGTGCCATCAAATAAATACTCGTCGACCGTAATCGCTCTGCCCCAGGATAGTAGCACTACTCAGACTTACGCTAAAATGTAACTTATGTCAATATCTTTGTATGTCAATGGGAGATCGTTTGGCAGATTATCTGCCCCTTTCAAAAGAGGGATGCGTGTAAGGGGAGATCATTCTGACCAGCCCTATTATTTCCCTTTCTCAGACAAAGGATGTGTTTAGCAAGGAGTGTAAAGAGCAAAAAAAAAAAAAAATCCTTTTACTTCATGTTATTCGAAAGACTGATCATTCAAAAAGTTGATAAAATAATAATAAGAAAACATTCTCTTAACATCATTTGTTTTTTTTTTTAACAATTTTTCATAGTGTTTCAAGCAAAGGGCGCAAAGTGATTTTTTTATTCTCTTTACACTACTTGTTCAATCCCTCTTTTCTCTGGTAAAGGGAAGTAATAGGACTGAGCACAACGATCTCCCGTTACTGGACGAATGGACAAAGATATTGATAATAATCCTTTTTTTTTTTTTTACCCTAAAGAAGAATCAGATAGGTTAAAAATTGTGAGAGCATTCCAGTAATTGTTTGTCGAAACTGCACTCGATCTACACATGAAAATATTATGTCAGGACCAACTAATAAAACGGGTCCTGCACTCCCAGAACAAATGTGTATCATAGGGAAGAATATGAAATTCCTGGGCAAAAAACGATTGTGTTGTTGTGTTGTGTTGGGATTTAACAACACATCAGCACGATTCCGGCTATATTGTGTCAAACATGGTAAGATACGTTTACGTTACAAATCAAGAAGAAGAAAGGAAAGAAAACGGGACAGAAAACAAGAGCAAGGAGAGAGAGAAGAGATGTCTCCTCTGAAATGTCGAAGATGGCACTTCATGGAAGACACTCCACCGATGGCAGGCTTACACCATCTGCAGATGGGAGCAGAAAAGCTACCTATAAACCCTGGACCCCTGCGGAGGGGAGGGGGGAGCAAAAGGCTAGCTAACGTAATCAATTACACTGACTCAATTTTGTGCCTCACATCTGATTTTGATTTACTGTAAAAAAAATCTCTCTATAACAAGGACTACGGCAGTGACAGAATGTTAAAATAATGCAAATAAAAGCAAGATAAAGAAAGAAACACACAAACAAACCGGTAGCGTATAAAAATTGAGAAAAAAAATGAGTTGCGACACGATGAAATCAGGCTCTCGTCAAATTTTGAGCATATAGAGTTATTGGTATCACTGTAAAGATTATTCATTTCCCTTTCAGATAATGACAAAAATGGTTGTTCTGTCATAAGTAGACGTTTAGATATTGGTAGTTAAAGGCTACGAGGGTGACCTATTGCTGCAGCTCAATTTATTGAGAAAATGGTCTCTCAGTTTTGTGAATCCTTATTAATCCTTGTTAGTCTGTTCCATAAATTGACTAGTTGTGGGCTTTTACTCGATCTATTTCAGTAAAGTGAACTCTGAAATGCATTTTTCAATTAATATAGAAGGGTTTGGTGCAGAAAAAAAATGCGTCAAAAATGAATTTACTGTTGAAAAACACATGATTTCTCCAGTCGTTCCAGTTTGACGAGTGCCTGATTTCATTATGTCGCGTCTCATATGTTCTACTGAACAATCATTATGCATTTTAATAACTGTACCAAACAACAAAACAAACAATAACGTAAGAGTGATTAATGTAACACAACTAATACGAAGAATTCCATGGTTTACCACTCGTTTTTGACAAATGAATACAGCTACCATACGTGCAACTGAAGAGACAAGCAGGGTATTAGGTAAATACCACGTTATAGCACACTGCTTTGTACATACCACTCTATAATGGGCACACATTTTACCGGGAGTACATTTGTGCTTGTCAATATTGTAGTCAGCTCCCTCGGCCCAGTACATCCAGAAAACCTCCCTTAGGTTGTACGTAGAGGCTGTGCGAAGAGAGGAAATCAAATGTCATGCAAAGGTAACTAGCGAATTGATTACTTCAAGTAAAGATAAATACTTAAGATCAGATGTTTTATGTGTTTTCCAAGAGCCACTTTCTCATCACTAGGGTAAGCTGTCTATTCCAGTTAATCAAAATTGCTATGATTGAGGCGCAGTTGTGGAACGGTATTGAGTTGTAAAATGTAAACAAAAAACTATATTTGATATCGGTAATGACCCGCGCGCTTGAGACGCTCACTGATCACCCGACGCCATAGTTCAAGTTGATTTACCATTGTCAAAGTACAAGATCATTTGCTATAGCCATAGTACAAGTTCACTTATAACAGCAATAGTACAAGTTCACTTACCATAATATCCACAGTGCAGGTTCACTGATCATAGCCATAGTACAAGTTCATAGCCACAGTACAAGTCCACTTACAATGGTCACAGTACAAGTTCACTGACCATAGTCACAGTACAAGTTCACTGACCATAGCCACAGTATAGATTTTCACCCACAAGATCCCAAGTACACAAGGTGTTAGGATCATAAAGCTACAGTACAAGCCCACCCACCATGCGACATGAACTCCAGCAAGAGGTCAAAAGACTTATATAGAACGTATTCAGACTGACCATAACCATAATACAAGTTCACTTACCATAGACACAGTACAAGTTCACTTACCAAAGCTATAGTATAGATTTTCGTCCATAGTATCCCAAGTACGCAAGGTGCCAGGATCATCAAACCGCAGTCAGTTCACTTACTATAACCATGGTACAAGTTCACTTACCATAGCCACAGTACAAGTTCACTTACCATAGCCACAGTACAAGACCACTCACTATAGCCATAGTACAAGTCCACTTGCTATGGCCACAATACAAGTTCACTTACCATAGCCACAATACAAGTTCACTTACAATAGCCATAGTACAGGTTCTCGCCCATAAGGCTCCAAGTTTTCCAAAAGGCCTCATCATTAGGCCGGAATTTCTTGATCATCTGTCTGCCACTGTGAGCCCCGGTACACTTGGCGGCATGGTTGGCTGCGAAATCTTCTAGGTCATCGTCCCATATCTGAAACCAAAGAACGAATGTCCCATCGCAAATTGATATATCCTGGCTGATGGTCTCTATGTATGTATGCATGTCTATTTTGTCTATGTGATTCTGAATTATTGCCTGTCCATCTCATGTGTATATGTGTGTGTGCATGTGTGTGTGTGTGTCTGTATGTGTTTTTTTTTCTGTATCTATTTGTTTATTTGATTTGTCTATAATAATATCTATTTGTTTGTCTCTTAATCTGAATGTTCACTTGCCTGTTTGTCTATCCGTATGCCTCTTTGTTTGTCTTTTTGTATATCATTCTGTCTTTTTCTGTATCCATTTGTCTGTCTAGTTTTCTTTTTTGTCAAGTTGCCATTCTATCCGTTTACCTGTCTGGTTGTCTATTTTACGAAAACATCAAGGAGATTCACCTTGTATATATCCAAACTAAATTTCCAAACCTAGTAGGGTTCCCCATTATCTTAGGAAATTCTAACAACGTAACTATGCCCTCGGCCTGGCCTTGACATAATTGAGATACAAAACGATGAAATCAGGCTCTCGTCAAATTTTGAGCACATAGAGCTATTGGTATCACTGTAAAGATTATTCATTTCCCGTTCAGTTTATGAAAAAATGGTTGTTCTGTCTTAAGTAGACGTTCAGATGATGGTAATTAAAGACCACGTGACCTATTGCTGTAGCTCAATTTATTGAGAAAATGGCCCCTCAGTTTTGTAAATCCTTATTAATCCTTGTTAGTCCATTTCATAAATTGACTAGTTTTGTTCTTTTACTCGATCTATTTCAGTAAAGTGAACTCTGAAATGCATTTTTCGATTAATATAGAAGGGTTTGGTGTAGAAAAACAAAATGCGTCAAAAATCCATACTGTTGAAAAGCACATGATTTCTCCAGTCGTTCCAGTTTGACGGGCGCCTGATTTCATCATGTCGCGTCTCAATTATTACAGTCGGCCCATGGCGTCCCATTGGTCCTCACGAGACACGCCGGGTCTAATTTCAATAAAAAGTATGTGTGTGGTACAGACCTGGCTGGGCATTGTCGTATACTCGGTCCTGATAGCCCTTTAGGTTTTTTCATAAACAAAACAATGCATTCTTCTCGAAATTTGTTTTTGTTGTTATCTTCCCACTATGACGTCAAGCCCATTTGCAAAATATTACATATCACATTTATCTTTTTTTTTTTAATTTCATTTAACACAGAGTCCCTATCGAACGGCTGAACTGAGCGGAAATCAAGCTGGGCGTATATTGTTAACTGTAATTCATCACGCCATGGCCATGGAGGAGTTGCTACTTTGCTATGCTTGGCGTCCATAACTACGCAGGGAGTTAGTCGCTACACTGATCTAGTAAATCTTTTCTTGCAAACAAACCGGTTCATTTTTTTTTTTAATCGGGAGATACAACAAGGACAGAATACAACAGACTTGCAATCAAGAGATAATGACAGTGCAAGTTTCATTCATTCTTGAAACCATGCACACGTGGTGACATAGGCCCCAATAACAACGACGTTAAGTAGGTGTCTTGCCTCTATGGGCATTAGTTTGTGTGAAGTCAACAGTCGGCTCTCTGGTATAAATAGTATAAGCTCCTTGCTGTGGTCCAAAAGACCAAGCAGACACAATCAAAATATTATGATTCGAGGGGAGAAAGTTAAATAAGTAAAGAGATTACTTTTGCTTTTAATTATTTTATGAGGATTGTCAGTGTAAGCAAGAAGACTTTTTTGTTACTAGGAGAGAATACACGATCGTCGTGGGAGATTATTTAACAAAAGGCCGAGGTCAAATCGTACTGCTCTGTCACTTAAAATGAATGGCAAGAGTGCGCACCCTGGTGTTGCTAATTTTAATTAAACTGAATGTTACTAAAAAAAATAAATAAATAAATAAATAAAAATGTGTTTCGTGTTTTGCAGAGACATACTAATGCGCATATTCAGTCTCCATCGGCTCCAGTAGAAACACGCGCTCACGGATGGACTATATCAGCCGAGCGGGCTCAGGAAATAAATGCCAAAAGCAAAAACTGGTCAAATTGGACCGGAAGTTGTCCCTGAGCGCCGAGGTCTTCTACTTGTCTTGAGCTCAATTGTCTGTTGCCCTGTCTCCATTTTTCACATTTTGAGAAAATTGATGAGTTGTGTTTAGCAACTGTTTTTGTACATAGGAGATAAAACAAAATGATTTTCAAAATATACCTGTTTGGGCAAGTAATAGGTGAAATGACTACAGTAGTAAATGGTAGATTTACTATCCCTTTTTCACAGGACATATATATTTCCAAATCGGCAAAAATGGAGATAGGACAACAAAGAACTGAGCTCGCTACTTGCTCCAAAATCCAGCAGCATTGTCATCAGTTACATGTATATTTAAGTACTTTCGGAAAAATAGCATTATGCCCCACATCCATCCTGAGTTAGATCTCTATGGCTGCCATTGGACTAACCATACATCATACACCATACAGGGGATGTCTAACTGACCATACACAATAGGCCATACACCATACACGTGCATACACCCTACACTTTTGCAGCTCAGAACAGTTGTGATTTGAATGTTGTGCATGTGTTCTGTGTTTTATCTCACAAAATGATGTTTTTATTAGGTGATCCCCTAGTCATTGATACTGTGATTCTGCATGCTTCGCTGCAAAGAAAAATGTGGTGTAGACCTATCTACTGGACCCACCTGATTGAGAGTGAATATGCAAGTCTACCCTAAGCTGCTACATGACCCCGAAAAATTCCAGAAATATGCTCAGATCAATCAGGATGACTTTCAAATCCTCTTCACTCTGATCAGTTGTACTGTTGTGGTCACTCATTGTCACGTCAGTGGTTAGCCAACTCAGGAGAGAAGAAAACTGGCGATAAAAATAGTGCAAATCAACATCATCTGTCCAAGTGTATGGCCATACAATAAACAAAAAATGAACATGCATATTCATGTGTATGGTGTATTGTCAGTCAGACTCGCACAAGTTGTTACCGTGTGTTCATTTCATGTATGGTGTATGGTTAGTCCGAGGCCAGCCTATCAGCTTTCATTTAAACAAGCACAGAATGTTAAAGATGTCATGCTTGTACTTTAAGAGAACAGTTCAAAATATCTTGACAGGACTGCTCTTTGTTGACATTTGGTGACATTTATCACACAATCCAGCCATGCCTCGTGGTTTGAAAAGTCAATTCCATGAAAACTGGACAAGCACAGTATTTTGTGGGTTGTAAAATTTTTAGCAAATCGACAGCAGTGTGTGAATCTTCAGAGTGCAGTATCAGATATCATCTTTACCAATACCAGCACTGGAGCACTTCAGGGCTTTGTGCTCTCCCCTGTTTTTGTACGAATTCTACCAATGACTATCAGTGTTGTCTGTGACACTCACATGTTAAGTTTGTTGATGATTCTGCAATCCAAGGCTTGATATTAGATAGTGAAATCTACCATGCCGAGGTAAAAAAAAGTAACTCCGAGTTTCTGAAAAAGTGAGATAATGCTATGTATGGATCACACGGGCCTCCCTTTATGTTGTGTTCACTACTTATTTCAATTTATACAGTAGTTTTCAATAAAAAATAGGGCAAAACCTAGCAAAAGCTGTATTTTTCCTAAAATACAAAGGTAAACCCTGGTATCAACATTGATTGTTTTCTTCATTTTTCTCAGAATTTGGTCAAACATAGTTACTAGGTTTTACCTCGACACGGTAGAAATTGACTATTATTATGAAGCCCAAAAGTTCTAAGGGTGATGCGAATCAAATTTTCTTTCAGTGGATGTTTTTTCATTTTTGAACGGATACCAATGTCATCATGCCTCTCTATATATTTATATCAGAAAGTTGAACAAACTATTATATAACAAATACTTTAAATAAATTAGACTACAAATTAAACTGGCACACTCATCTATAGAAAAAGTAAAATAATTGGAAGACTTTACTTTTTAAGAACATTAAAATCTTTAGAAGTGAACTCTGAAATTTTACAGTTTTTTTTTTTTAAATCAATGATTCAATTATCCTATCCTTTGGAATCGCTTCTTGGGGTGGAAACGTCACAAGCGCAAACAAGAAAAAGTTTCATGAAGTACTTAAAGAAAAACAAAAAAAGCAGTAAAATTATGAACATCAAACAATCATTCTTTGATGATATAAATAGTGACATATATCTTTAAATAAACAGAAAGTGAAATTCCAAATGCAAAATGTGTTTTTCATCCTGAGGATGATCAATCAGACTTAAATTGCAAGAAGAGATTGCCTTTTAAAAAATGTTAGGACAGAAAGAAATAGGAATTTTTTCTGTACCATCATCAATCGGTTTGTTAAAGAATTTAAACAAATGAATGTAAGCAGTTGCACATTGTTTATGTGTATGTATGTATATTGTCAAGTATGAATTTTTGTATGTATGTACATTTGTGCGTATATGTGTTCATAGGTATGTAGATTATATATA
>JBCAUA010831897.1:0-14130 GCA_038406235.1 Peronia verruculata
GGCTAGGCAGCATTTCGCTGCTAAACCTAGGTCTAGGCTAGGTTAGCCCACTATTGCCTCATCGCTTCGCGCGCAGCCTGACGTGACTTCAATATGGCTACCGCTTTACATGGCGAAGCAGCCTCTCTCTCGTTTAGACGTCAATCTAGGTACTTTCCTATATCGATGAATTCTAACCATTCATGGAAACTGCCTGTGTCCGTCCGCAAAACAAGATGTGTATGTGGGCAAGTCCTCTTGTGGTAGCACCTAGTGAAGAGGTAACGGACAGACGAATGAACACTTCAGTGCACCATTGATCATGAAAGCAAGATGGAAAATGTCACTGTCTTATGATAAAGCAAATTTTAACACTTTTTCCCCATGAAATGTGGTTTCGACTAGCTACTTTGGCTTTTTCAAGCAATGCTCTAAACCTAGATCTAGATCTACTTCTGCAGCTCTTGATTATCTAGCTCTAGATCTAGCAGGCATCCAGGTCTGTTTTGTTTCATGGTCGTATAAAGGATTTGAAAGAAATTATAATACTAGATCTAGATCTAGTTCTGGAATAAGATTCTAGATCTAGATCTAGATCTAGTCTAGATCTAACAAACCCGTTATTCTGATAAGTAACTTAATACTAATAGCAACACCCATCCAAGGCACCTTTTACTCAACTACCCACTTTTTGTAGATTCTAGATCTACATTTACATCTCGGTCTTGACTTAGATCTACATCTACATCTCGGTCTTGACTTAGATCTACCTGTAGAAGAGTTGAATAGACTTCATCATCAGGACGTCTGACCACGTCTGTCCCTTGCACAGCTAGCACTGCAGTCAAGACGTCTAGTCTTCGTCACTAGATCTAGATCGAGAGGACCCGATGGTTTTCGTCGTCATCTTGCTCCGCTTGGCATTCCTGTCACGATTCTAAATTTGTCCCCGTTGGAACGCGATGGACGTTTTTAGAGAGGAAATCAGAAAGTGGCGCAGCTTTCTGATTTTCAGACGGGGATTCTAATTTAGAATCCAAGTTAGAAACAAATATTCACCCCATTGGAACGGAAACAAACAAAGCGATAAAAATTAGAATTGCCCTGACTTTCTAATTAGAAACGGGAATATAGAATCATTTTTAGATCCGTGTAAACTCGCCTAATCAAAGTAGGTATAACATCTTCTCACACTGCGTTTCGTGTGTTTCACAGAGTCAGTTTTATAATGAATGAGCTGATTTAATAAAAAAAAATTTAAAAAATGAAGAAATAAAATTCACACTCACTTTTATGTGACTTTGACAATAAAATTCCTTTCGTTGAAATATTGAAATAGGTGAGCAAATTAACGTATTCGTCATAATCACTTGTTACAATGATTTTTGTGTTTTAAACAGACACAGTGAGCTTTGGACAAAATGGAATGGGTGGGCGAATCAAAGTTATAAAGAAAGCACTTTGTTACTCTATTTTTGTGTGCTTCGTTAATAAAGAAGCTTGCAAATTTTAAATGGATACAAGTCTCACACATTAGGAGATGTACCTTCATGTTTGTTACCATTTGAAATTAATCAATATGCCTCATCTTTGAAGCAAAAACATGCACTTGCCTTCCAACCGAAAGAAGAATTATCAAATACTATAAAATGGAACAGATGAACGAATCAAATTAAAACACTTAAATTGAGCGCTGTGTGTTTTCTAAACCAATGGGCTTAAAATACAATGAAATTGGAGTGGGAATCAAAGTTAGGAACAAAGTAAATTTGCACACTGGCTCTCATTAGGAATTAATTGTCGTCTTCTTTGGCATCCTTGCCAATAGGCAGGGAGGTGTAAAAGGCCCTGTAGCCGATTGGGATGTGGCTAGAGTCACACAGACTAACCAGATCCCTTTTCTTTGCCTCTGGGATACCAGGCACTGGTATGCCCTTTATCATCTATACGTTGGCAGCGTCTACAAGATCACCACTGACTCTTTTTCTTATGTCGAGATTCAGTCGCTGAGGTGGACCAGCATAAGATGTTTCACACTGATTTTTCTTAGGCCCGTGGAAGCCCAAATTGAAGTCCTCACAAAACATACTGCTGTACTTGTCTTCAGACACCTTTTCCATGTTACTTTCTTTACATGAAGCGCAACATAGCCGGTACATGGCTGCCATAAAAAGAGAAGGACTGAAGTACTGTCTTTGTGAATCTGCTCAGCAGTAGTGAGAATCAATCACCTTGAAGGAGGAGATGTGGTCCCTGAACTCTTGGAGTGTCGACTCTTCGATTTTTGTGTGGCTTCCATGCTTTCCTTGAACCGATTCTTTTAAGACATCAGAGGTAGAACTACGTCTGATTGCTCTGTAGACCATGTCCTGCCGAATCTCCAGAGTGTTCAGAAAAAAATGTACTGCGGACATTTTCCTTTTTCTCTTTTTTGTAGAATGAGTATACGAAGGTTGTGTCGCGTTTTACTGATCCCGCTCTCTTTCGTTTCACACCAACTTCGACGTGTCTTAAAATGAAATGGCACTGTTTTCTTTTGTCTCCAGTCCTCCAGAAATGTTCGAATAATAATATGTCTTCTCCTTCATTTTCCTTGAATTTCGTCAAACAGTTTAGATGACACGAGTCAGAGCAGCATAGTTTGATTGATCTGCCCTTTATTTCTTTGTCTCTTGAAGACTCATACGGTTTCCCTAAATTTCTGAGTCTCTTTCTTTTATTCCGTCTCCAATCTGATTCATTCTGTTTGCGCTTTGTACCTCTCAGTTGTATTGAATTTTTCTCCAGCCTTTCCTTCTTTTGCATTCTGTTTATTCCTTTGTTCTTGTTCAATGGTTATGTCATGTACCGCTCTTTCCTCTTCCACTTCTACTGCCTGATCTAGTGTTTCCAGTTCTCCTCCTATCTCTTTTTCATTTAGTTCTTTTGTGTCCACTTGGTGTGCACTCGCATCCCTTGCAGGGACTTTAGGCATACTTCCTTGTTTCATCTCTTTGGCCTGGCGGCGTATTTTCTTTTTCTGTTTGTCTTTTAGTTTTCCATGTTTTTCGCAGGACGTTACTTCTTCTATAAAATGATCATAACAAAGAAGTATGCTACAATCCTTGCATGCAGCCCGAACATCTTCTTTGCATCGGCTGAGTTCATATTTTCCAAGCTGAAATTTAGGATCAGCATCAGAGTTGTAAAAAAATTCATCATCTTAGCTGACTCCTTGTAACGCTCTGATTTAAACCTAGGCCTAGCAAGTGGCTCATCTTTAACACTGCTCGATACATTTATGCGTTGTCTTTCGGGTTAAGCCTTGCTAAAGGTACTTCATCTTCGCAGTCACTCTCTTTCAAGGGAACATGCCCCTCACGTGTTTCCTCAGGTGTTGTTTCCACAGTCAAACTGTGAAAAGAAAATTTGGTATAAATCCAATAGAATAATGGAATGAATGAGAGTATGGAAGAATGAATGAATGAATGCATAAATGAATGAATGAATGAATGAATAGGCGCATGAATGAATGAATAGGCGAAAGAATCAATGAATGCATATATGAATGAATGAATGAATTATTTTATTACTTATTTAACGAAGTAATGGATTTCTATTTTAAAGAATGTTTACCAACATTGCAATCATAGCGTAAACAATAACATTAAAAAGTAAACAACTGTAGAAAAGAAAATGATACAAACACATAATAAGTAAATAAGTAGTAATTAAAATAGGGCAATTCAATGAAAATAATGAACCTCGACATCATTTTACAAATGTTTGTGTTATCCAATAAGCCTCACTGCCCAAGGCTATGCAGTTGGCTAAAAGCGCGGGAAAGGAAATGACCTAATATCGATAACTGACACAGTCAAGGACCTGTTTCCTTATAGCCTAGTTTTCCAAAGTAGATCTAACTTAAGATTTGGACTAAAATACTAATATCTTTACTTTACAAAGTAGAAAAATTAAAATAATGGACGTAAAAGCATACGTACCGCCTTTTTCTAAAGGAACAAATCCACTCCTTCATCAACATACGGCCTGACAGAGAATCGCGGTAAACAACAGGAAGTAATCTGTTTCCCAGATTTTGCAAGCAGCGGTAGCAAATATGACAACACTTCAGTGTGCAACAAAGCGACAATGTGACCGTCTCCAAAGTAAACGTATTGTCAAAGGAAAAGAAATTTTGGAGAACACTGCGACATGTGCCTGTGACGCGTGTCACTATATCTAAATCTACGCAACAAAACGTCAGGAGCCCGTGTAGATGTTTTGTTCCGAATTTAAAAAGTTTATCGATATTAGCTAAAAACCCGAATTTCGGCAAAATGTCGTTTATCGCAGTGTTACCTCAAGCCACTGAAATGGAAAAGAAGCAGTTGCCGTTTCCATAAGGAAAAAAAAAAAATTACTCTCATCCCCTGTAAAAAGCAAGTCACCAACCTTGGTCACATTTGGAGCCATTGAATCCATCAGCACAGCCACCCAGACACTCTCCAGATTTAAAGTCACAGTCAGTATCATCTTTACAGTTCCCGCTGCATTTAGCTTTGCAATCTGGTCCATAAGTTCCCTTCGTACATTCTGCAACAAGAAAAGCAGTGATTACTGACTAAGTAAAGATATACTGTAATTTTACTATCATGACAGCAGAATAAAAAAAGAAGAGCTTAAGACAAATCATCAGACATGAGAAAACTATAATGTGTAGGCAAAAGAAACAATTGCTGAAGTGCCCTTAGTTTAACTTGAAACTGTTTAAAATCAATAGACTCATCCTTGCTCAAATTTTGGGACCAATGTACTTTCATTTTGAGAGCTCTCAAGCTCTCTCCACAGTAAAAATTACAAGCAATAACATTTGCATTGTTGTCATTATTTAGTTGTGATGCCTGTGCACGTATAGCATTTTTGTATTACATTTTTATTGATCCACTTCAATGCTGTGTTAGCAAATCGTCACTTTCAAGGAGAAGCATTTTGATGGCATCTCCTCCACTACTTTATAGGCTGAGATGAAGAAATTGTGGACATTTAAGGTCCGTACTCATGGTGCTACATATTTATCAATACCGGTCACATTTGGTGTCATTGTAAGAATATTCATGGCCCCTCGTACACATTCCTAAACTAAATCACACCATTTGCCATCTTTGCAATTGGCTTCTGCATCTAGATATATAGTCTGGTCTATAAATATAGATTTTGTTATTAAAAACGTGTTTTGTTTTTGTTGTTGTTGTTTTGTTTTGAGGATTATTAATTTTGTTATTTTTTTAATTATTAATTTTATTATTATTATTATTCAGCAAACCAACAGAGAAAAAAGAATCTTAAAATGTGGTCAAACAGACACACAATTACCCGAGATGTAACCATTAAATTATTTCTGATATGTGCCAAAGTGAGACAATTAATTCATTAAATATTCTTGTAGACTTATTTCAAGTTTTGCAAAAATAAAAAAAAAAAGGAAAAGTACAGAAAACAGAAAGGAAGATGGAAAAAAAAAAAAAGGAAAGCCAAAAAAGAAGGAAAAAAAATAAAATACACACACAACAGAAAAGATGAAATCACCATCAACATACGGTATTATGATATGTACAGAGTCTCTAGAGCGTTTTTGTTTCGTGTTCAAAGTTTATATTGCAGAGACCTATGACGTATTGCACGGAACAGCCACATACCACATATATAATGTTGTGTGTGTGTGTGTGTGTGTGTGTGTATGTTTGTGTGTGTGTGTGTGTGTTTCTGTCTAAGGGAATACCTTGATCACATCTGGGGCCATCATAACCTTTAGTACAACCATCTAAGCACTTCCCAGATCTAAAATTGCAGTCAGTGCCGCCTTTACAGTTGCCACTGCATATGTCTGAACACGCCTGTCCATATGTTCCCCTAGGACATTCTGTAAACAAGATATAAGATACCGTCAAACTTCAGCCAACTTGAAAATACAGTAATCATTATCAACAGTATATAGCAGTCATAAAACTAAAGCCAATATTGCAGTTATGTTTGGGTCAAGTATCCCCTCCCGTTTCTCTCTCTAGTAGCATATATTTTTAACTGAAACATCAACTTAAAAGAAAGATTAATGGATGCTCTATATCATTTAATTAAATTTGCACTAAACTTTTACTAAGTTAGCACTACAACCATTGTGTATATCTAGGCCCTAATATGGCCATAAAATCAGTTCATTTGTGGGAATAAAAGACGTAATGTAGAATTTCTCTCACTTTACGTTAATCCCTAGATAATTCAATCAACCAACCTTGGTCACACTTAATGCTCTTGAACCCATCAGCACAGCCATCCAGACACTCTCCAGATTTAAAGTCACAGTCAATACCATCTTTACAGTTGCCGCTGCATGTAGTTTTGCAGGATGGTCCTTACGTTCCCTTTGGACATTCTGCGAGGAGAAAAGCAGTGACTATCACAACTTATTTAAATATAAAACATATTTTTTTTATGATAGGTCACTATCACTTCAGATATACCAAAATAAAACAGACACAGATAAGACAAATCACCAGACATGGGAGAATTACCATCAGCAGGTAAAACAAACAATTGCTGAGGTCTATTTCATTCTCACTTAATAGCTGTTTAAAAGCAACGGAAAACACCTTGCTCAAACACTGAGACGTAGTGAAAGGAGCAGCTGAATTGATTGTGTTTTAGAGGGGAATACCTTGGTCACATTTGGAGCCATTGTAACCCGCTGTACAACCATCCAAGCATTTTCCAGATCTAAAATTGCAGTCAGTGCCGCCTTTACAGTTGCTACTGCATATGTCTGAACACGCCTGTCCATATGTTCCCCTAGGACATTCTGTAAACAAGATATTATTATACGCAACCATTAAAGTGCAAGAAACTTCAACAAACTGGAAAAATCAGAAATAGTGGATTGCAGATATGAAACTAAAAAATCAATACTGTAATTATCCTCAAACCTCCTCCCCCTTCACCCCTTCATTCTCCCTACCTCCCCCTTACCCCGCCCCCCCCCCTTCCCCGCCTTACTCTTTCTTTCCTGGTTCATTATTTCGTGTTTCACATTCAATTGACGACATTCTATTATTAGTTGAAATGTTATTATTGATGTGAGAGTTTTAAGCTGCAGTGCTAAATTCGAACCACTTAGCATCATTCATCATGATATACCAAACATGCTTCCAATCTCCTCGAATGTCTTAGCTTATCCTGAGTCACCATGCAGATATCAGACATTTTAGTTCTTTTTTCAAAATCAGTACATGTTTCACGGATTAGCAGCATTATTGCTTTTAACTGAAACTAAAACTTAAAATAAAGATAAGCTGATGCTGTATATGTGCATTAAATTTGCCTTAAACTTTTATCCGGTAAGTGGCTATTTTTATTTTCATATCCACATGCCAACATGAAACATTTTCAATGATAGTCTTGTGGAAGATGTGAGTGGAATATATTTAAAGTTCATCCACGCGTATTCAATCAACCAACTTTGGTCACATTTGTTGCCCTTGAACCCATCGGCACAGCCATCCAGGCACTCTCCAGATTGAAAATGGCAGTCAGTTCCATCTTTACAGTTGCCACTGCATTCGGTTTTGCAGGCTGGTCCATAGGTTCCGTTTGTACATTCTGTCGATCAGACAGTAGTGAGTAATCACACAGTAATTGAAAGAATAATAATACTTACATCCCACCCCCCCCCCCCGCGCAGAACAAAAAACAGCCGGGCAAAACAATTTAGAAAAGGTTAGGAAAAACATCAGTTAAAAAATTACTCTCTATAAGCATGGACGTAACAATATAGCCCCATTGTTTCTTTTTTTCTTTCTTTCCTTCTTTCTTTCTTTCTTTCTTTCTTTTTTTTTTAAACTGTAGCACGCCCAACAGAGGGGAGAGAAAGTCAAAAATATTCCAGAACAAGTCTCATGTTATATAGTGATTTACAATTCGCGTAGCACCCTTTTTGACCTTTCCTAAAATTTTGTTACTTTAATAATGAATACATTATCTTGTTATTATTATCAATAGTAGCAGTAGAGTTTGGTTATAGCATTAGTAGAAGTAGAAGTAAAGCTGGTGGTAGTAGTGGTGGTGATAGTAAAAGTAGCAGTGGTAGTAGTAGAAGTAGTGGTGATAGTAGCACCAGTAGCAGCAGCAGCAGCAGTAGTAGTAGTAGTAGTAGTAGTAGTAGTAGTAGCGGCTGCAGTAGTAGTAGTAGTAGTTGTAGTAGTAATAGTAGTAGCAGTAGCAGTAGTAGTAGTGGTAGCGGCAGTAGTAATAATAGTAGTAGTAGTAGTAGTAATAGTAGCAGTAGTAGTAGTAGAAGCACCAGTAGCAGCAGCAGCAGTAGTAGTAGTTGTAGTAATAGTAGTAGTAGCAGTAGCAGTAGTAGTAGTAGTAGCGGTAGAAGTAGAAGTAGTAGTAGCAGTAGTAGTACCAGTAGTAGTAGCTGCAGTAGTAGTAGTAGTAGTAGTAGTAGTAGTAGTAGTAGTAGTAGTAGTAGTAGAAGTAGCTGCAGTAGTAGTAGTAGTAGTTGTTGTTGTTCTTGTTGTTGTAGTAGCAGCAGTAGCAGCAGTTTTGCAAATAAAAAAGTTTCATTATTGTTCAGTATATTTAAGTACAACCTGATCAAACACTCTAGACAGCAAGCTCTCGTGAAAAAAAAGTTGGTTTTAACTCATGTAACCGTTTTACATTTTTCGAACACAAACAACACATTTACGTAAGTTGTGTTTGTAAACGTACGTAGGTTGCATGAGTCTCCACGATAACCTGCAGCACATCCAGCAGGACACCAACCAGTACTCACAAAACAAGAAGTATTATTCAGACAGTTGCATTGATGCTCACATTCTCGGCCATAATGATTCATATCACAAACTGTATCTGTGGAAAAAAAAATGGACAAGAAGAAATAAGAACCAAAATTGAAAGGTCATCGACTTACTAACAATAAGTAGATGTGATGTGTATGTACTGACACACTGTGTTTCGTAATTTTGTTCTCAGTCTCATTAATCGTTACACGATCTTTCCATAATGGTGCGTTAGTTTACTAACATAGTAAGTTAGACATGCAACTGTATTCATGTGGGTAAGATTGTAACAACTTAGTGTAGTTAACAATTCAATGGTGTACTTACCGCCATATATTTCAACTTCACACAATGTGAGAAACTGTGACGCCCTCGCACTGATACTGACGTGGTAAATGGGAACTGTAGTGTTAGGAACGATTGTGTAAATATCCTTGCTTTTCCAGTCAGCATCCTCGTATCTGTAAATTTCTGTCAGATTCCTATCTTTTCCTGTCAACATGAAACCCTTTAGTCGGTCTTGGCAACAGTCTGGGTGAAAAAGAAAAAAATAAAGCGTTTAGGAAAACAAGTTTGTTAATTACATTTTTTAACTGTATTTTATTTTTTTATTATACCGAATTTGTTTCAATCATGTCATCTTCGTAGTGCTGTATAGATAGAAATACACGAGTCATTATCTCGCTCACTTCTGTCCTTCTCATTCTTTCCCTGTCCAATCCAATTTTACTTGTTTCTGTTACACATGAAATCACAGATCCAGTGAGAAGGAGAAGGTGTGTGTGTGTGGGGGGGGGGGGGTATGTTCATTCGTTGTATTAATTTTAATGGTGAAAGTATCTAATTTGTTACATCATCACAGATATGTTCCTGCTCGCTGGGAGAGAAAGGAAAGAAAATGGGTGGGGGGGGGGGGGGGAGAGAATCTATTGTTGTGCTATAATTAACATAAGCTTTTCATTAGTGCAGCGACATTACGTTAGAGCTTATTACAACATTGCGGTAGAGTTAATGAATAACATTTGGCAAGTTGCAAGGCAATATTTTTTTATGATCTGTTCAGAATTTTTTTTTTTTTTTGTTAAATCTTGCTTGTGGTAACATTTATATTCATTTTCATAACAATAGCATTGCTGGTTTTGTTTTGTTTTGTTGTTTTCGTTTTTTTTATAATTTGCTTTTTTTTGTGAGCCCAACAATTGTAGAGCTAGAGCACCTTATGAATTTTTTTTACCAGCTATCTTCCTAAAATGCACATACCTTTTCTGTTGTAGAGAATATGTTTATTGACCATTGCTGGATGTTTGAAACTGATGGACCAGGTCGGATTCTTGTCAGATGGTTGTGTGTGTGTGCAGCTGTTGTGACTAAAGTTGGCATCGGTGTTACCATCTACAGCTCTGCCAGGAGTAGATCCATACTCGTGGCTGGACTCGAGTGAGGCTTGTTTGAGAGCAACGTTCCGACCTGCAAAATGTTTCAGAACAAGGCAACCAGATGAAAATTATCTGCATAGTCCTGGTCGACAACAACGAATGGTAGACTAGGCTTTAACATAAATAAATGAAAGGAATGTTTCATCATGTGTATCCATTTGTTATATAGTGAGCTGTATTTTTGTGATACATATTTGACCTTGTCTAGCCAGCCAACAGATCACAATTATTACAATAATTACATTTTCATTACAATTATTCCTTACAACAACAATTTCTTTCGCAGATGCTCTCGTGCTAGTAGAATAAAAAAACTTGCTAGGCCCTCTAGCCCCTTTCCCAGTCACCCACCCATCCCCTCCCCCGCCCCTCTTGCCCACTATTAAGAAGTTTGAAATATATTTCGATAATAATAATAACATGTGAATACATTTGATGCCAACACTGTAATGCCAGTGAAGGAGTAAATTGACATAATCACAAATACCTCGTAAGGCTTGGAATATGACAGTCACTGATGATTTACTGTACACCGCTTTGATGTTATTGATCAGTGACATACTTGAGAATTACGTCTGATCCTTGTTTATCTCCTAGATTTGATAATGTCTTTACCCTTTTAATAGCTTCTGAAGTACTCTGCTTTTTAAAGTTTTGTCATATGAGAATTAAACGAGATGCGACCCAATGAAATCCGGCTTTCGTCAAATTTTGAGCACGGAATTGTTGGTATCACTATGAGGATTATTCATTTCCCTCTCTGTCTGTGAAGAAATGTGTGTTTTACCCTCAGTAGGACTTGAGATACTGGCGGTCAAAGACAGTGGGCGTGACCGGCGGCTGCAGCTGAATTCAATGAGAAAATGGCCAACCATTTTTAAAAATCCTTTTTAATCCTTACTAGGCCATGCCACTAAAGTACAATTCTCGGACTTTAAAACATTTATTTTAGCACATTTAACTTAGAAATACATTCCTGATTGATATACAAGGGCTCTGTGAAGGAAAGACTGCTGAAAAACACGTTATTTCTAAGTTCGCCTTTCATCGTACGCGTCTCAAGTTATCGTCGTTTCATTTTCACTGTCCCTAAGTGTCTTTCTATGAAACCCTTATGCCGGATTGTCAGTTTGCCTGTTTATCTGTCTGTCTTTTAATATCTCTGGAGCAGGGCAAGTAGTGTGGCCAGCAGTAATCACATGAGGAAAAAACAAGCACAACTACGGAGAAAAAGTGCTAAAGTTATGACAGTTAAAGTTGTCACTTTACTCTAGGATTTATTTACTCACTTCACCCTAAATTCTGAAAACAGACCAAAATTTGCACCATTTATTAACTTGTCTGTCCATTTTAGCAATAACTGCTACTCGGTTGAAACAGTCATGGTGTCATATTGAATTGTGCAACTATATGATAGTAAGTTTTTGAATGTGATCAGTCTTCCAAAAGCACGGCTAGGTAATAAGCCTGGAACAAACATTCATTGGCTTATGCAGGCAATGCGTGTGTTTCGAGCAAGGCGACACAATTCAGTCTTCGAGCTCGACCCCCTCTCCCCCCCCCCGGGGGAACACAAGGGGAGTTCGTTGTGACCAGCCGTATTACTTCCCTTTGCCAGACACGAGAGGTGTCAAGCTAGCAGTGTAGAGAAGGGGAAAAAAATCACTTGCTTTTTTTCATTCTAAATTTGAACATCACAAATGTGAAAAAATTATAGCAATAAAAAGAGAATACTTTTTTCTGGAATACTTTTTCTGGAATTTTTCATGATGTATGTTTCAATCAAAAGGGGCAGAATGATGACGTCACAAATGACCAAGAATGAAATGTTGACAGATATATATTGTCTAATTGTGGTGGCTATTATCTATTAACATCGCATCTGTTTCATACGGCGTTTTACTTACTACATTCCTGCCTGCCTGTCTGGATATCAGCCTATAATATACTCCCTTTGACTGATTTTTTTTCTTTTTACAAAAACTTGCAGTAGATATGATATTTGTTGCAAGTAATTGCCTTCCACGCCCTTTCCTAAGGGAAATGCTCAAAGACGCATGTCATTAATGATTCTCTGTTCAGTAAAAGTGCATTCATATGTGGAAAAATAATACGTAACAAATGTACGCATTATTTCAATAAGCATAGTGAAGCTAAAACATTTGAATAGAGAACAAGTAGGCTTCCTCTGATCAATGAAGCTAATAAACGTTAAATGTTCGTAGCCCTGCGTTGTATCTGAGAAGTTTTCGAACACATCAAATAAAGAGATATTTTCTTCATGTGTGTCCAACATTCGCTGACTAGCTTACCTCCACTAACGAACACTGAACACAATTTTCCACGAAGCCAATTGATCTCCAGTATTCCCGCAGTCACTGTGGGATCGCAATAGACATCCACTACCTTTCTCCTGGCATGTTGTTTGCAGATAGGCGATACAGATACTCGATTCCTTTTCCAAAACCGCAGTTGTATTGACTGTGAGTGACCTTGTCAAAGCAATAGTAATAAAGTGTATTTGTGAGTTTCAAAACTCTGAGACATGAAAAGAAAGAATCGGCGTTTGAACTGAAACGGAAATCCTACAACATTAGTCTTACCTAAAGAAGATCAAAATCAAGATCTTATTGAGATTCTTTACTCGATTACATACCAACGTGTGAGGTTTTGGGCGTTGACTACATGTTATGGCGACTGTTCGTTGGGTAAATTATATCCAATATAGTCAATGAATATTAAACACAGAACTACCTGTCCCATTGACGTACACTAAGTTTAATGTCCTAAATACAGGAGATGCCCAAATTCTATTTTGACGATTTGGTGTAGGTCTATACATAATCATTCAAATTCTGAGAAATACCAAGAAACATTACCTTCCTTTGCCATGTGAAGTCTAAACCAAGTGATAGGCAGATCAGTGCTGAAGTATAATGCCAGTGGCCCTCTTGTTACACAGGTTTCATCGTTGTTGTCTTTGAGCTTCCAAGGCTTTGATCCACCAGTGTCAAAGTACACGAGATCGGCTATAGACAAAAGCATTTATTATGGAAAGACTGCCATTGTTTATATCACTGACCACTGGTGCTGACTGACCTTTTTATGGTATGAGAAAATATTGTATTGGAAATAACTTAATACTCCATCTCGTGAGGTAACTGGCACTAAATACAGGTAATAAAATGATGCAATAGGTGGCATAAACATAATGACTGAATACATGAATAAAATATAAAAAATGATGTTTTCGCTTTTGATTTCTTTCATCTTTCTCACCACAAATTATATGTTAAACAAGTTTACATTTCATTCAAAGAAAAAAATAGAATGTGATACATTTTAGCATCAAACATTGAAATAAAAAGATAACAAATGAACAGAGCAAGAAATAACAGTATAAATAACAAGGCCACACGTTTAACGATTAGTATGAGGTCACCATTAAAGCACAAATTAATCTGAGAATACAGTGGACTTAAAAATAGCAAAGGGTTTCATTTTAAAAACTCTCCGATGAAAAGACCCGGATAGATTCTTATTACTCTTATTATTTGGCCTTACTGCATTTTTTAGAATGAAAGATTACGCCTGCCTTCCAAACGATTTGTCTGTCTGATTGTCTGTAGGCCCGTCTATGCCTGTCTGTTCGTCTGCCTTTCTATCTATATGCTTGTATGTGTGTTTATACCGACGGACTTTAAAAACGCAACACTTGAAAAAAATTCTATAGACTATAATTATCAAGTATAGTGTTTTTAAAATCCGTCAGTAGAATCATCTTTAAGTGTTGTGTTTTTTTAAAGTCTGTCAGTATATTATGTATGCATGTATGTATGTATGTATGTATGTATGTATGTATGTATGTATGTATGTATGTATGTATGTATGTATGT
>JBCAUA010831908.1:0-14130 GCA_038406235.1 Peronia verruculata
TGCAGTCGGGCTCACCAGAGGAACTTTTGGAGCTGGAGTCTAAATGGATATGGACTCTAAAGTGCCATTCAGTTTGTTGAGGGTTGAATATAGATGAGCCCATTTTACGAAATCTCCCTTTTAGCAACAAATGCATTGCTTTTCAGAGAATACTGTATATCTTCTTTTATCAAGAGATTTAGACAACTGTGCATTTGGATTGTTGTTTTATTGTTCATGTACTTAGGGTTCTTCTGTAATTCACCCCTTAGTATTAAATCTTATGATTTTGGCCTCATTGCGTAATCAAAAGGAGATTACAATTTGTTTCCAAAGTGAAAGACAACACAATTTTCGTTGATGTCACTCTTAGAGATAAATATTAAAAAGTAATACAAATATACCAAACGAATCAGACTAACATAATAACTATCTTACATACCTTGATTTGATTTGACCATTGTAAATCAACAGTTATAAAAATTTAACTCATTCGCTACAGGAGATTTCTACAGGGTGGACGGGAGCTTCCTGTATAGGTTTTTTTTTATGATCAGATTGAAGTGATGTGAATATCTGCTTGCTACCCATATTTGAAATGCATCTTGTCATATATCAAAATAAAGGAAAAGGAATGCACTAAGGATAATAATGTGTACGAGTCGGCTTTCTGTAGCATCCGACATTCCTGCGGGCCGATTGATCAGCTCGCCGTAGCGAAAGAGTTAATTGCTCTAAAAATGTAATTGTTAATTAAAAAAACTCTCCTTTACAAAAAATAAATCATTTCATTAACATTTCCTTTCGTGTACAGCAATACCCTATTTACCTTTTATATGTTTTCATTAACGCCCTGACGAAGAGCCAAGCAGGCTTGAAAATTTGGAAGATTTGATCAACACAATCAAGTTGTTTATAAATTTCTATGTTATTTATTTTTCTTGAATTGTTTTGCTAGTTGCCGGTCTGACAGTTCTCTTGTATTTTTATAAAATGATGATGATGATGATGATGACACCTAGCATATACAAAGTCCATGTATTGACCAGTATGCACTGGGGAATCACCATGTGGCCATGTGGTTTGGCATCTGCTCTGCAGTGAAAAGCTGGTATCACGGGTCACAAGTTTGACCTACGAATCCTGCTACGAGTGAATGAGAGGAATATAAAGATTGAAACCTGCAATTTTGAGTGACTCAACAGTCCACTGGCTTTTTGGATGGAGAAGCCCGACATGTAGCCTTCTTGGATAAGGGCTAATATATTTCAGAAGTCGCGTGTATATGTAATGCAGGTGAAAGAACTCTTGGCATTTAAAAATGAGATGAAGAGTTGGTGGAGATGCTTCTGTCTGAGCAAAATTTCCAAATTCCTAATTTCTACCAACAAAAAATGTTGTCACGAAAAGCAGGGCAACGCCTTAAAGCCGAGATAATCCCACTTTCTTAATAGTGAAAGCCCCTCTAAAAGAATGTTAAAATTCACAGATATTTTACAATAAATGAAACAAACATGAACACGTCAGGACTTATTTTCATGTTCTCAAACAAAAACACATAATGGTATACATGTATATGAATTGGAAAGACATATCTAATCAAAGACAAACTAAGGGCAAGCACTCCTCAAGCTCCATTACGAGTGTCAGCATGAGTGATCCTCCCAAGGGTCATCACACACACACACACACACACACACACAAAATGTCTTCTGTTTCTTCGTTTACATTAGGAAAAAAAAGTGAGAGAGAGAGAGAAAGCACCAAAGATGGACCCAAAAAAGTGGCGCGGGGACCCCAGCACACAGGTACATTCCACTCTCACAGGCCAGTGTGCTGTCTGAGTATGTGGTTGCGAGGGCACTTTTCCCATGACATGGCCAACCCCGAGCTAGCGCGTCTCAGGATTTAAGGAAACACATAATGTATGTTGGTATGTTTTATCCGGCCTCGCTCCGACCAAACTCCACCCCGATTCCTTAACCCCTCAGCAGGCCGTGTAAGGAGAGAAAACCCACCAGACCCCAGGCGGTATTACAGGTTGGACAGGGCGATGTCAACTGTGTAGGTACCTTGGCCAGGCTGGACCTCCACTGTGCATGGGAATAGAAGCCAGTAATGACCCTGATTTCTCCCAAAGTGGCTGCTATGTACTAATAAAACGGAAATGGTTATGTTTTTTTGTATAAGCTTTTCAACCTCCTGTAGTGGTGGTTATCTCAGCTGTCCACAACGGTGGTCAAAAAATAACCTAACACTATTGTGTTATGTGATCATGTATATCCAAGGTACCTCCCGTGCCAGTAAGTATGAATAAAACGGAAAGGCTTTGCTTAGATCTATATTCTGCAGTTTTCCTGCAATTTTATGGTGGGAGGATACATTAGGAATAAATACAGATATTAAATTCTTTGTTGGAAAAATTCGATCATGTTTGATTTCGTTCCATTCAATGCGACTTGCTGCATGTTTTCATGTGTCTGAAATTATGACACCTACACCAGATTCATTTGATTACACTGAGTTGACGATGCTTTCCTTTTCTCCATGTTTGACCATTCCTGAACTGGATAGTTCAGCTCACTCTGTGGGTATCAAGTCAAAACCTGATAATCGCAGCACAACAGTTTGGCAAAGAGTTTCAGTTTCAGAAAACAGTTGGACTGAAAGATCACCGGTGAGTTACTCAATCAGAAGAGGACATGAAACATTCTGTTGCTGTGTTATAAAACAGAATTTGAGAAAATCTAGTTATGCCTCGGAATTTTAACTAGACAAACATAGAGCTTGAGAGGACAGAAGGCATGGATCTCAGGAAGATTTGAAAGGTATAACAGTCTGTGGCTGGATTGTTATACTAGCAGGAAAAACACTTACTCTTTGATAGTGGCAAGGAAGTAAATGAGGGCGAAAAATACTGTATAAAAGACTATACATGGACCCGAGGAAGACTTTGGTGAAGTTAAAGCATCCAACTTCCTGTGGCTGGATTACACTAGCAGGAAATGGCACACTTTCTGATAAATTCGGGGGAATGAAACTAAAAGAGTAAAAAGAATCTAGTTGTACTTAGAAGACAAGAGGAGGATGCCAAACAGATTTGTTGAACAGTCGAATATGGGCAGCGCAATGAGCCAATATAAGCAGGCTGAGAGCAACTCGATCGAGATAACTGAGCGCAGGAGGTTAAACGGCGAACGTAAAGCGACTGTAACCAGTTCAGTTTGTGTGAACAATGACTTATGTCCCTCTATGACAGCGTGTCACTGTATTCTTCCTTCCTTTAACTCCTTCCTGCCATCTTCACTGCCGACCTTCCTGCTCTGTTTGATGACTCGGCTGCTGTGCATTTTCACGTCAGTCCTCAGGATCTCTCACCAGAATTTTTTTGTCTCCAGCTTAAAATGATAGATTTCCTAGAATGTTATCTGCTTGTCTGGTCTGTTGGATATTGGCTATTTTGTGGTCTTATACCGTGGTTTCAGCTCCTTTGCTGAACTGTCGACTCCACAGCTGCTGATGAAGCTTCTTCTTCTCCTATTTGCATTTCTACTCTTGCGTTCTGCAGCGCTTGGGGATTGACCTGCTCATTGGACTGGTGCTTTAAAAATGCTGTTGTTTACTATGTTTCTGATATCAGCCAAGTCCGGTATTGCATCATCTGGTTCATCCTAGGAGGACCATCTAGTTTGATGGTCTCCATCACAGACATTGGTCCGTTGTCCGTGCGTGTCTCCCCCCCCCCTCCCTGCGGGGATCGGGTATTTACAAGTAGGTTCGCTGCTCCCATCTACAGGCGGTGTAAGCCCTCCATCGGTGGGGTGTCTCCCATGAAGTGCCATCCTCGACATTTCAGGGGAGACATCTCTTCTCTCTCTCTCCTTGCTCCTCTCTTCTGCCCCTCTCTCTTTTCTCTCCTCTTCTTGCAGTGTAAACAGTATCTTACCGTGCTTGACACAATGCGTATATTGCATGTAGCCGTAATTGTGCCGATGTGTTGTTAGACCCCAACACAACAACGTGTCTCCCCAAAAAATCGGTGACGACGTCCAATGTGTAGCATGCTTAGTTGTAACCATTGAAGTTTAGGCTGCTACGTCAGAAAGAGCTCACAGGAATCATGGCTGGTGCATGATGCGGTGTGGTATTTGGAGGAACAGTGACGGTTTTCAAAAGAAGTTGATCTTCTCCATATTATAATTAATGACAATACGAGTCATAATTTCGTAGTATTTCTAAAGATGACCAACAGGTAATTATCCCGTCTCATGGAAGTGTACATCTGTATCTGAGATTGGTATTATATCAGATACTCACACTTAATACTTTTTGGCGATCTTTAATTCTTGGTTTTTTTTTTTTGTTTTTGTTTGTTTGTTTGTTTGATTGTTTTGTTTTGTTTAGGCCAAGAGCAGTGACAGCTTTATCAACTGCGTTCTTCCTTAAGAGTAAGATGCTCCATTTTAAGGTTTAAACAATTTTCAATTTGCTTACGAAGTAAAATGTTAAATTGTATCTTGAATGCTTTATTCCCGAAAGCGATCGAAATCACTTTTTTTTTTTTTCGTCATAGGATTTTAGTCCTGAAAGCACCGACGCTGTCTTGCATAGTTAGTTTACGGTGGTTTATTAAAAAATTGGTACCGGTAGACTGATTGGGTTAGGGCTTTGTGTCTCTGGTCGTTTTATTGCTTTAAGATGGCTAATTTGAAAATATTTTCACAAAAGCACAAGTTGAAACAACAACAATAGCAACCCCCCCCCCCCACAAACAACAGCAACAACATGAGAAAACAAAGAAACAAACAATTTTCACACATCTTGTGGGTTAGCTCTGTGTTACACTGTATAGTATGGCATCTTCCCAAAAATGTGAATTGAAGTGGCATGGTGCTCATCAGTTAAAAACATTCGTGTCCGTTTTCATTTTATTATGCATTTAACCATTGATCTTTTTTTCTTTTCTTCTGGGTCAATGTGCAGTGCAGTTTCATCTATCATCTATCATCATCATCATCATCATTTTATAAAAATACAATATAACTGTCAGACCGGCAACCAATAAAACAATTAAAAAAAACAACATACAAACAAATAACACTGAAACCTATACAGAACTTGATAGTGATGGTTAAATCTGCCAAATTTTCTAGTCAACTTGACTCTTCTTCCATCATCATCATCGCCTTTTTCACCCTGTATCAGAGTATAGGCCACGAACAACAGACTTCCACTTTTTCCTCTCCTGGGCATTTCTCACTGCATCTTTCCACAGTAGCCCTCCTCTCTTCAGATCATCCTCCATCAGTCTTCTCCAGATTGTTCGTGGTCTACTCATATTTCTCTGTCCCTGTGGGTTCCACTGAAGTGCATGTCTGGTAGTGCATTCATGTTTCATCCATGTTCTTCTTTAAATAAGTTGTGATCAAGTGAAATGTTTGAAATGTAAACTTTCCTCGTAATCAATCTTTGCCACATCCTCAGGTGTATGTAGGAGATATGAGAGGCAGCCTTTCAGAAGCCATCCAAGAACAGTTTTGTCTTGTCCACCCAGTGCAAACAGTCATACCTGGACACTTTCACTATGCAGAGACAGATGATGGGTACAAAATGTTGCCAATTAGGATAGCACATGTTGGTGCAGAGGAATATTTCAGGTAGATATGACTCACATTTAGCAAAACAACAACAACAACAATAACAACAACAACAAAACAAAACAAAACGTGATAAAGTAAGGAAAAAAAAAAAAGAGCTAAAAAATGTTTATTAAATTAAATACTGTTCTTTTTTATCCAGTGAGTTGTATCTTTACAATGGAAAGACCAGGGAAAGAAATTTAACTACTTGGTTATTTTCATAGGCCTGCATTTGGATATGTGTGATTTCGCCATAGAACATTCTGATATTTGAGATTCAGTCTCAAAGTAAACCATTTATGAAGTGAATATCTATAGGTGTCAGCTTAAGAAAAATAGGGCAAGTACCAATATTCTGGGTTTCACTTTGGCCTTCCTTACCCATGCCATGTTGTTCTCTCTGTCATTTGCCTGCACAGATTAGATGGACTTGCCCTTGTCTTTGGAGAATGTCACTGGAAAATGTAATTAGAATGAGAATTTGGTCTGATTTATAAATTTTGTTTGAGAATTGATTTATAGAGCATTCAAAGAATAAGTCAACTAAAGTAAGATACTGAAGTTTTGTTTCACTACAAATCCTTGGAACTTTTATTCTGTGTTTCTTTGTTATAATCTTAATTTTTAATATTTGTTTCAGGAATCTGGCCAAAGAGCCACCAGCTCAGAGACAGAAATTTGATAGAATCCTAGTAAACGAGAGTGCCAGATACCTGTCAGAACCACGCACCACCTACCGCAACATGATTGCCAGTTTGGCTCCCGGGGGTAAAATGTTGATGATCCACAGACCTGGAGAGCTGAGCACACTGCCCTACTTCACTGACGCCAAAGAAAGGTGGGGGTTTTTCTTTACACCTGAAAGCCAGGGATTTTTTTCTGTAATGACAATAGTGATAAAAATAATACTCATAGCGCTGATTTGAAAACCCTTCAGGCGTTTTTTTTTTTTTGGCGCCGTCTATTTGGGCCTATTGGCCCAGCTAGACCTGGAGTCTATTTGGGCCTATTTGTGCACCTCGTTCTGTCTGTCCGTGCATAAGAAAGTTATTTTATCCAGTTAGTTATGTAATGTGTCGGGAGGGGAGGCTACCCCAACCCCATGTGCGAGCCAACACAAAATTGTTTCACAGTTACTTTGTGGTGCAACTTTTTTAATTGCCTATGCCTCCTTATTGCAATACTAGGCCCAGATAGACACTCCGTTTTTGGGATTTTTTGGTCTATCTAGACTAGAACATTTTCAGTGTGAAATTTTTATCATTATACACATGGAACGCTATGAGTATTGTGTTGGCTTCTGTGTGGTTTCAGATCAAAGCTGTATGTATTATCTCAGCCTGACTACAGAAGAGGAGGTAAAATTTGTCTGTAGTTATTAATTGATGTCAAGAAAGAAAATAATATCCATGTGATTATAGAAAATGTTGGTGTTTTGGGTGACTGAACTGAATATTACTCAAAGAGAACATGTTTGGTGTTTTGCACGTATCGGTCTGTCAGATGTACAATCTGGATCAAACACCCTAGCGAATTTATTATTTTATTGTTTGCCGCATTTGCAGAATAACGTCAAAGATAATAACCTTTTTTTGGGGTTTATGTTCTATATGCAACAATCTTGTGTGCGAAATTTCATATGGATGTAGACAGCAGTTTTTGAGTCCAGAGGCCTATTGTCGGTTTTCTTACAATTTTTATAATAAAGATGAGATTCGAAATTTGTACATTTACAATTTTTTTTGTGTGTGATCTGTCCAAAGGTTGACCGAGAATGACATGTCTTACACGGAGATTATCAAAGATCTGCAAGCCTGTCGTCTTGATGTCTCCTGGGAGCTGGAGTGTCTCCCGGTACAGATGCTGAAGAAGAAATGGCTGGCCATGGTGAGGGAAAAGTTTCCGACTCAGATGGAGATCTTGAGTCACATGGAAGTTCTTTCGGGCATCCGAGAGCTTTCAGAAGGTGTACTGAAGTACGAAGGTGATAAGGTAAGCTTCAAAGTCTTTGTGTAGGATCTAGCCTTGAGGGACATTGCAGAACTTTAATATCATCATCAGAGTTTGTAGCAATTGTCAGTCCATTGAATTTTAGTCTTTAGTCAGTCAGGCTGAAAATTGGTGAAAATGTCATGCGTAGCGGTGAATGAATAAAATACATGTATTGAATGAGACTTTGTTAAGAACATCAGATCTTACCAATCATGGTATGACATGAGTTAACCTTGAAACCACAGAAAAGTAAACAACTAAACTATTTTTACTCACCAAAGTCAGGTGTGCGCATTTCTCTTTGCACTGACATCTTTTTTTTTTTTTGAGCATGTACAAAGCTTTCAGTCCCAAGAAAGCAGGATTATCTTGGCTTTATGTGCCTGCCCAGTTTAGTGAGAAGAATTTGTGGGGGTAGAAGATTTGTGAATGGGAAATTTTGGCTAGAGAGCAGTCCACCTACTCTTCATCCAGCCCTTAACTGCCAAGGGTTCTCCACTATAGGCCTACTAATTTACACATTGGGCGTTGCAAAATATATTTGCACTTATCTGAGAAGCTTAGCATGGATCATCTCTATCTAAGAAACCAGGGGACTGTAGAGACACTGAAAAAAATTGCAGAGTCTGATCTTCTAATTGTCTCTGTCCCTTCGTAGCATTTGTAATTCGAACCTATGGCATAAAATTTCACTGAGAGGCAGACACCTAATCCCATGGCCACTGTGGCCCCTCTAGCATCTCTATCTTTGTGCTTGGAAGCTTTGATCTCAAGTTTATTTTATCTTATAAACATGGCAGATGTGACCTCAGTCAAATTTTGCTTAATTTTTTTAGATCATCTGTCCAGGTTTCAAAATCATTTGACTAAAAAAAAAAAAGACATTGTAGAAATCCATATATTCAGAAATGGCTGTGTTGAGGGAGCATGTTGGTGGGATTTCTTAGCCAATCATTTCAGCCAAAGTAAAAGTTGCTGCCTTTACAAACTTGATCAAATATATTACATGAAATAAAATATATAATTTTTAATTTGCACAGTTACTAGGGCAGTAGTCATGAACCATTGCTAAGTTATGATATTTTGAATAATGCAACCCATTTGCTCAAAATAGAAAAAATTTCCTAGAGAAATGGTGACTCATATCTTTAAAAGAAGACAAAGATGACCTGAAACACAACTAAAACCACCTGCAGATTTGAGATTTAATACTCTCATAGAGTGTATTCGTATGTAAAATGCTTGGCTTAAATATCAACTAAAAGTCAAAGATTGCCAGATATTTTATAGGTGTTTCTTGTAGTGATTTTCTCTGTATGACCATGTGTGACATGCTCTTGTTTTGATAGCCATATTGCTCTATGACCAAGGCAAAAGCCAAACTTATGCCCAGATACACCTGTTGTCTCTTTCTGTTCACAAGCTTGAGAGCTGTCAGAAAAGATGATTAAAAAAGAAGTGCAATAACAGATTCTGTATTCTTCAATACAGTCATATGTCATAATCAATCTTACATGTTTTTTTTTTCCCTCACTTGAATAGGTTGAATTCATTGACCGCCTGCTGTTTATATCAGCCACGCCCTGTCCACAAGTAACGAAGCAGCCCAGTGTTCAGAGAAGTCGAACGGAGCACATGACTCTTCCTCAGGAGACCCGACTGAAGTACGTCATGAAAATCTGCCCAGACCAGCTACAAGAACTGCGACGCAAGCCGGAGTCAGACTTGTTTTAATGATTGTTCGGACATCAGTGATAAAACCATCACAATGGGAGATAGACATCATCTTGTGAGACAGATGTGGTCAAGACATAGTTTGTGATGGACTTGTTATAACAATGGGAGATCGTTTCGCAGATTATCTGCCCTTTCCAAAAGAGGGATTTGTGTAAGGGGAAATCATTTTGACTAGACTTTTACTTCCCTTTGCCAGACAAAAGATGTGTTGAGCAAGCAGTGTAAAGAGGAAAAAGTCCTTATACTAAGACTTCTTGTCACTCAAAACACTGATCGTCAAAAAATTTGATAAAATTATAACAATAAGAAGAACACATTCTCTTTACACCATAATTTTTTTTTTTTCAATTTTTCACGGTTTATGTCTCAAGCAAAGGGCACAAAAGTGATTTTTTTCCTCTTTGCTCTACTAGTTCAATCCCTCTTTTGTCAGCTAAAGGGAAGTAATAGGACTGAGCACAATGATCATCTTGAGAGACAGATATGGTCAAGACATCGTTTGTGATGGACTTATTAAACAATTCTTAGATCACCAGTGGAAAAGCAGTCACAACTGAGATTTATTCTTGAAACAGATGTGATGAAGCATTGCCTGAACCAGACTTGTTTTAGCCATTCTCAGAACACGAATGGAAAAGCACTTACAACTGTGCTGTGTTATTCAGAGACTATGTAGTGACATTGTAGCTTGTGATGGATTCATTTTAGTCATTCTTAGAACACCTGTGGAAGAACAATCGTAACAGAGACAGATGTGGTGAACAGTTTCCTGAACCAGACGAGCTATAGCAATTCTAAGGACACAGTGGAGGGACGGTCACCACTGAGATATGGTCTTGAGACAGATACAGTTTTTTTAAAGCATAACTTGTGATTGACATTCAAAAACATAACAGAAAACCGTGGTCCATTTTGCATTGTCAGAGAGATCTGAGAGTGGAGGAAATGAAGAAAGACACTATGGGATCAGATGACTTCCCATTGGAAGTTAAAAGGCGTAATATTTACAACAACCATAAGATACTATAGGTGTAGGGGACGCAGTGGCTCTGTGGTATGGCATCTGCACTGTGAGAAAACAGGCCGGGATCGACTAGCGGTTCTGCATCGGGAGATGGAAGGACACGAAGATCGAAAACCTGCATTTTTTCTGTGACTCAACGGTTCCCTGGCTTCCTATGGTAGGGAAGCCCGATGTCTAGTCTTCTCAGATAAGGGCAAATATATTTCAGAGGTCCCATGTGTATGTTACACATATTAAAGAACCCTTGGCAGTTCAAAATCAGTGGAAGAGAAGGCTGAGTGCCGCTGTCTGGGCAAAATTTCCAAATTCCAAATTTCTATCCACAAAATATCTCAGCAAAAATTGGCAACTTCTAAAAAAACCGAGGTAATCCTACTTTATTAGGATTGAAAGGCTTAAGAGAAACAAACGAACTATAGGGTAAATGGTGAATAACCTGGAAAGTAGGCTCATTGCTTGAAAAGATGGCGCTTCAAAATGAACCAAGTGAGATTTGTATGAAGCCATTTCCTTACACACGGTGCGACATCAAGCCGTGCATGAGGAGATGGTCTCACGCAAATCTTATTCGATTGATTTTGGAGCGCCATTTTATTTTGAGTGAGGCAACTAGTTGTTCCTAAGGAAACACAGCCTCAGGCGCATCTTGTAAAAAATTCCTAGAAACACAAACTGTTATCAGATCTGTGTTGATGTCTCTTATTCAGCATTATTTTCTAATATGTTTTCATATCTATATTTTGTGCATTTTTTTCAACAATCAACTGTTCTTACAAACAGTAAACACAACTTTGTTTTATTTGCCTGCTGTTTTGTTTTGCTAAATTGTAGTACATTTATTACTTCAGTTTGCTTAGGATAATCAGTTCAGCATTTTAGCTGCAGGAATGGGCATCTTTGTGACCCATACAGTCAGATAAATGTATTTGGTCACGAAATAATCAATAGAATTGTGACCTATTCACCTGTAAGCATGACCATGGCCAGGCCAGGGAAACAGATTTTACTTGTTGGTTATCTGTGATAATAATCTCAAATTGACCTGTAAATAAGAAGTCACAAAGGGAGACCATTTCGCAGATTATCTGCCCTTTCCAAAAGAGGGACTTGTGTAAGTGGAGATCATTTTGACCAGGCTTTTACTTCCCTTTGCCAGACGAAAGCTGTGTTAGGCAAGCAATGCAAAGAGGAAAAAATGCTTTTACTGCTTTCCATTTGAATGACCGATCGCCAAAAAATTTGATAAAATTATGACAGTGGGAAGAAAAGATCCTCTTTACATAATTTTTTTTTTTTAATTTTTCCTGGTGTATGTTTCAAGCAAAGGGCACAAAAGTGATTTTTTCCCTCTTACACTGCTTGTTCAATCCCTCTTTTGTCTGGTAAAAGGAAACAATAGGACCCAGCACAACAGTCTCTCATTGACATATTTTGAGTCTAGGTCAAGAAAGCTCAAATACCAAAAGAAATAAAAGAAAGGGGGGGGGGGGAAACGGTGATAGATTTAACGTCAAAATTTGAGGTACAGGCATCCAAACATCATGAAATAAAAAACTGGAGTAACTACATTGTGCAATGGATGGCCACAAGGAAAAAATGTCTCTCTTTATATAAAAATTTCTCTCAGATTGGACGTAAGAACTTTTTATTCAAGGGTATTCAGTTATACATGTTTATATGCTAATTGCTATGTTTACAAAAGAAGAAAGTAAAATAAAATGATGAAATTGAAATCATTTTTGTATTGGTTTATTTTGTTTTCGTAAGTTTGCTAGGGTGAAAAAGGCAAGGAAGATAATCTAATTATGCAGAGTGGGATGGCAGGCCTATGTCAGAGTTCAGCGGTATGAGAAAATTTAATATATATGTATTTTCATTACACAAATTTATATCAATGTACATGCAATATGATATTTATTTATATCTTTTCATTCATCATTTATGTGCAAAATTGTGGAAAAGCATTGTCACTGTTTATTTTCATTCTATTTTTTAGCCCAATGTTCATTGAAAAAAAAAAGGAACCAAACATATTAATCCTTTAAGGACCAGCTATGCAGAGCACTATTATTCCCTGAAAATTTCTTAATTTTAGATCATGTCAGAAAAAAAATTGTATGATATAAACAGCTCTACTTCCGCTTCCTTAATTTCAAAATCAAGGTTAACAAAGCATGGTTTGGTGAGGGAAATATATACGATCGGAACTCTGCATAGTGTCACTTGCAGTGGAAATATACATGAATGGTCTTTTAAGGGTTAAAATATTGAACACTGAACATTTATTTAAGGTACTTTTCTTTTCTAAGCAGATATGTGTGCTTGTGGAGAAGGTGCCCATCTGTGGAGAGCATTGAAATGTGACAAGACAAACAAAGACGCAATTCAAAAACCAAGCAAGAATTTACTATCAAAATGGATTTGACAAAAAGTGTAATACACTAACTAAAATTCGTTTAGGAATAGGCTGCTTTATCACAAAACACACTCGTGTAAACAAGAAGCATTTTCGTGAAAAATCAGAAAGGAAGTGAGAGAATTTAAAAAAAAATAATTTTTGTCTTTTAATCCTGAGATCTACGAGAGGTCACAGGTCTTTAAGAGTGACAGTGAATCAAGAAGGAATAGGAAAATGAAGACAGAAATCAGAGGAAAGATGGATTAAAAAAAAAAAAAAAAAGAGCAAAGAAGGTGAAAATAGATAAAGCCCCAATAAAGGGCAAAAGAAAAACTGATAGAGCAGGCAGGTTGAAAACTGGGATCAAAATGGAAAATAGAAATTCTTTGTTCATAAGAAAGAAAAACCACATCATGAGTTTTTTTTGCCGTTGTTTTGTCCAGCGCACGTTGAGAGACACTGCCACAGATTTTAATTGCAAACTCATATCTTCCCTGTTGTGGTTCAAATCCAAATGTAAAAAATAATGAGTGCTGGAATGTTGTCTATCTATCTATCTATCTATCTGTCTGTCTGTCTGTCTGTCTGTCTGTCTGTCTGTCTGTATCTGTCTGTCTGTCTGTCTGTGTTGATATCTTACACTTATGTTTGAGAAACAAATACCGTATGCAAGGGATTCCTACAACATGAGCATAATTATTTTGGACTCTTATTTTTGTCTTGAGAGATAACTCAGTCAAAATACATGTATGATAAATGAGTCTTTTGGCCCCCTGGCTGTAGTAGGGTTAAATGTAGTTTTATGTCTTTAATATTTTAGAATTTTCATCAATGCATGAATTTTTACACACCATTCTAAATACATGTATTGTAGACATTTCTGATACGGGACAGAACTGCGGAAAAAAAAACATGGTTTAGTACAACTGCACTAGCAAAGCTCTAATAACTCCCGGTCTCACTGTAGCCCCTTCCTCTATGCTCCTACGTGAAAATTTTATTCAAGGGGAATCATTCATTCCAGGATTAGATAACATTGAAATAAATGAATTACCTCCCCTGGACCAACTTCTTTCAACGCTCTGTCATGTCAACATGAAAACAAGGATTGTGTGCACAGATTTTTTTTTTTTTTTATCGCGACATTTCAAATGGTTACATACGCTGCAATCGCTTAATGAATAAATCACTTAGTCAATCAAAGGGTATTTCTATAAATATGGACACGATTTCCTTTTATGAGGTTGCATTATTCACAATTTCTTTTTACACTGAGGTAGATGTGCTTCACACACACACACACACACACACACACACACACACACACACACACACACACACACACACACACACACACACAC
>JBCAUA010831919.1:0-14130 GCA_038406235.1 Peronia verruculata
TCAGTCCTTTTCCCCCCCCCTCAGGAAGCCCCCCCCCCCCCCCCCCCCCCAAGTATTACCGCTTGGAGGTCGAGATTTCGCTTCTCCCTTGTTCGGGTGGACTACAAGAATAATAATAATAAACGTTTGACAGTGCCATCTTGCGGCGTACATTGGTTTACAAACAGTTTAAATTATTTTAAGCCTGCAGAATTAGCATATTTCAACCACTGCCCGTATACCTAGTACACAGTATCTATATCACAACGATAACTTGACACAAAGTATAACTGAATTTATTTGGCCTCAGTATTGCATACTGACATTAATATGGCATTAAATTTTACTATGCATCGTAACATTCATATTTGTTCTTGTTGATATGTATATATATATGTTGATATGTATATATATATATATATATATATATATATATATACATACATACTTGTCCTAAAATTTTATATCGACATTCTAATATTTGTATTATATTTGTATATGCGGAATTTAGTCTTTACATGTTCATCAAGAACAGAGACTCGCAGCTCACGGAAGCGTATTTAGTAAAATAAGAGTATATACTGAGTTTCAGAATCTAGATCAATATACATGCATTGACATTCATAGTTTTGGTTTTTAGATATTTGTTTCAGTGACCTCAGAGAAATGCAAGAGTCTCGTGTGGGGATCGAAAAAGGGGGGGGGGGGCGGCGAGGAGAACGCAGCATCCGCTCTAGCTTGTGGTCAAATTATCGGTCCCTACTGGTAGAATTCGGACTGATCGCATTCGTTCTCTCTTATATTGTCCATCATTCTTATTTTATCTTATATCAAGACTAGTAATTTTCTGATATTAAATATCAAGACTAACAATATTGTTACACACATAGGGCTATTATCAACATAATTGAAGTTGTAAAATGCAGTTAGGACTTTAGTAATAAAAATAAAATAAAAATAAAAAAACGTATGACAATGCAATAAAATACTTGTACATCCACGAATCATTAAACTCTAGCAAACTGTTTCTTTTTCTGTAAAGCCTAGATAACACAGTCACGAGTTTTCGATGACAAACAAACTGTTCTTTCCTGTAAAGCCTCGTGATATAAGATGGCGTTTTCATAGTAACACAAATCAAGACACAAGTAAGATCATGTGACACAAACATTGAAAATTGTCCAAAAATCTTATCAACCTAAACTGTTTCCAAATTTCACGTTATATTCTGTTTGCCTGGATTACATTGTGTCTCTATTCACTCACCTATACCAGGTTACAGGTGAGATCTGGTAACAGAGCGAGGGTGTGGCGTGCTTAACATGTAACCAAAATTTCTAGAATTTCTTCTTTAAGGAAACTATAAGTGAAGGGGTTTTTGAGAGGAAATACTTTACAAAATGTTTGAACCGAGAGATTTATTTCATATTCGATCGGTTTCGACATGTTCATATTAGAGGAACCTTTTATCTTGTTCGTTTGTTTGTATCGTCTGTTTGTTTGTTTAGTTCCCTGTTGCTATAGTTGGATTTTGTGTCTTGAAAATAAGCATTTTCAAAATCCTAAGGTTGCAGAGTACTGAATGTAACCCTTTGAAATTTTGTGCATTAATAAAATAGCTCGTTCTACAATATTTATTTTTACCATTATTTTATGTTATTTATTTAATTTGACTTGTCCTACGATGTCTGTCATACACTTGTATAATATGTATGTTGGAAGGTAGTATGGGTATCAATTGTTCATCAAATATTCAATTTTCTTGGAAAACGTGAAATAAAATTCAGGGGGGGGGGGGATCCTTATATGGAAACACATGTAGTGAAAAAGTATATTTTCCAAAATTGAAATTACTTTAGAAAAAAAAATAAATAAAAAATAAGAAAACATTTTGAGAATACCGATATCAAAAGTTCATAACGTTCCATACAATCTTCTAGTGGTTCTGTTTAGGTGCAGTTTTGAGGCATAGAGCTGCTACACAGTGGCTTTGCAGAGTTGTTCTATGTCTGAGATTGCGAGTTCATCCTTTACCTATGCTTAGTTAACAATCATGATCGAAAAGTCCAACCTGATATTTTTGTATGTTTATTAGTTTGTTTATTTGTTGTTTGTTTGTTTATTGTTCCTTTTATTAATCCCAGAACCATGTTTTAATTTCTCACATCGCCACACACGAGACACGCAAACCTTTACAATTCTAGTGAAAGCATTTCTATGTCTACTATCATTTGATTTGAATTAGACTGAATTTCTCTTGTAAATTATCTACAGCTTTGACTGAGAAGCAACCATCTGATTACACTCACCACCTTGCCATGAAAACAAACAAAACTATAATCTGTTTGTTCCAACACAAAGGCTTCAAAAACTACAAAACTACAAAATATGATTTTCGCTGAGATTATAACATTATCACGTAAGTGTATTTTAAAATTATTCTTCTTCTTCAAAAACGAAACATTTAATGAACGTTTTTATATCGGACACAAGATGAAAAGTATTTAAACTTAATTTACAGTTTAAATTTTTTACTCTTTCCAATGAGCCTATATTGGCAGATCTATTATCTTCCTTGCCCAAACAGGTTAGAAGGGACAATCGAAGGAAAATTATCAATCGTAAATGATTTATCACTCTGGGTAGTGCAAAATAATATATCTTGATGGCACTTGGTAATTATATTTGACGTTCTTTGCAAATGTCCGAGTGACTTTGACAAGACCTTAATTCTTTTGAAAACCATCACTGTACACCGAAACTTCCATTCTGCACCAGCCACCATTCTGCAGAGCTCTTTTTTGATGCTGCAGCCGAAAGATAAACGGCTCTATATGAACATATTCCTGCATATTGCACAGTGCGTTGCTGTGATCAATTTTTGGAACTCATTTACAGAGCACGGAACCAATAGCTGTGATGGAGACCGTGGACTTTTAGAAAACTCTACCTGCCTGTTATGAACCAAATGGTTCAATGCCAGGGTTGGCTGATATCACAGGCACCCCAAGTATGGGCTATTTTGGAACTTCAAAGAACAAGTGGTAGAGGCTTCGCCAGGAATAATAGTATCGGCCACTCAACAAAGTAACTGAAACTATTGGATTTTTTCGAAACCACACAATCTTCAGTCAATATTATTTACAAAAGCTGTGAATATTGGCTGCAGACGAAGCGGTCCTAGCGAGGACTCGAGAACAAAGTTCAAATGAAAGGGAAGTCAACATCAGTAGAGCCACCATGCTGAGGAAGTAATTTCTTTTCTGGTCTTAAGACTAACGGGCTGAAAATCCACATAAAACAAGAATTTATTGCAAGAGGACAAGCCTCTTGTAATGACATTAAGTGTTGTTACACATATGTTCAATTGGAAACAAAGCTATGCCATGGACATTTCAAAAGTATGCATACTGTAAACAACACAAAAATCTCACTAATGAAAGATTTGAAAACTTTGCTTCATACGTGTCCAGGAATCAATGCATGAAAAACGTTCTCGAATGAGTTATACCTTAAACCAACACTTTAAAATATATTAGGTATTTATTGGCTTAAAGAAACACACACTTAAAAAAAATATGTCATTAAAGACTTACGGCAAATTCAAATCTCTCGAATTCTATGACGCATTTTTTTTTTTCTTATCATCCATAGTTAAGAGTTTGAGTGCAAAACTAGCTGTTCAAACGTTTATCTTATATATTACTTTGAAAATGAAGAGAGTTAATTAGCTAATTGCTCTCTATACGGGACACATTTACCCAGACACGCAACACGGAAACTGAGCATGTCCATCTCTCTGCTCCACATTGCCAAATGCGTTCTCGTTTCTAGTTCTAGTGTGTTGTCGTTGCTTCCTACACATGTGAGAATTTGGTTAAAATCTTTGTTACCGCTTTTGTTACACACGATTTACGTTTTGAGTCTCCTGTTTTCCGTTTTGTGTTTCTTCTGAGTGAACTTCGTCATTGTCAGTATATGTATTTCATTTAGTTTAATTTAGCCGTGTCTAGATATTTATATGTCCATGGTGTGTTTGTTTTTAGAAATCCATGACTCATTCAAGCATGAATTCCTGGAGGAAAAAAAAAGACGTGGATACCCAGCACACAGCATGTTCTACAGAGGAAATGCCTCAGACAGCACAGTGGAAATTCACTGTAGACTTGACAAACTTGTACATCAAACTGTTGTGTCAGGGGTTGGCGTTCGATCTCTTTGTTCTCTGTTTGTGAGTGGAGATAAGGATTACTTTTATGTATATTTTGAATGTCTGATTGAAACACATTTATGATACAATGATTTTAATGATTATATGTCTCTGTTGTTCGCATTTCTCTTCTGTAGAACTTAAACTGTTATGTGGAAACCAATCGTGGCATCACAAAAGCAAAGAAATGCAATCGATATCCTGGGAACGTTTAAAGAACTCTAAGATAATGGTTTGATCTGTATTCTATTTATTCATAGCTGAGCACAATAGATACTGAAAGCACCTCAGGCAGAGCGAGACAAGTGACGGTCTTCAGAGGAAGAGTTTTTTTTTTTTTTTTCATTAGCTGTTTCACCTTTGAACTTTCTGGCATATTCTAGAACCCCGGCCACACCGGAGCTATGATTCCCGATGTCTGTCACCCATCTCTTCTGACCCGCAGGGACTTTCTGGGATTCAAACAAGTGCCGTTTGGATTTCGGTTCAGATGTAGTTGACCAGCCATTCTGCCATACGTGGCAATGTATTTTTTGTGGCATGGCTTGTTCTTTTTAAATCTTCCATCCGGCATCGAGCGGTGTAGAGGTCACACGGCTCCTTTTGCACTAAGGCCAACAGGAAAAGTTACATGTATCTGCTATTTTCAGTTTGTGAGGAGAAGTGGATGACTGTCAAGATTTCTTTCTAGCATTTTCGTAAGCAATAACAGTAGGCAATAGCACAATTGTGCGACAATGTTTTTCTTTTAACTACCGTCTATGTTTTCTTACATCACTTGCTTATATAAATTATGAAAAAAAATAATAATAAAATAATAATAATAATAATAACCGTCTTCTGGTCACTTTAGCAAGTAACGTAACTAACACACACACGGATGGGATTTCTGTTTGTTTGTTTGATTAGTGGGTTCCAATAGACTACCCCGAAGAATTTTGCATTCATTGCGGCCCCGTTGCGGCCGCAAAATTTGTGATTTTTCCGCAAAATGTTCAAAATTTGTAAAAATATTCGGCATGAAAAAACAGAGAAATATTATGTTTTATCAAGGACAATAGCGAATACTATATAATTTTATACTGTTTATCTTTTAGTAAATAAGCAGTGATTTCCCCTTGGCTTGCGCGTGGGCCTATCGTAGTACAGGAGGCTCATGTTGATTGGAGTCTAGATCTAGTCTCATATCTGGATCTGTTTTATTCGAGATTTGGATGCTGTCATCATCAAGAAAATGTCAAAGCTAGATTCAAAATGTGGGATAAAGATCACTGCAAAGGACAGGCTGAAGCAATTTCCAAAGCAGATATTCCAGAGTGGGGAAAAGGTATTTTCCTCTGCATGTTAATGTTGTGTTGGACCATACAGAACACGCTATAACAGTCTAACAACATCAACCAAGCATGGAACTAGATCTACTATAAAATTGCACAAAAAGAGAAGTCAGAAGACTGAGACGTTCGGCCAGCCGGCCAAGCTTCAGTGAGTGTTAACTATGGTACTGCCAGTCACTGTGACTAATGAAGGTAAAAATCTTTCTAGTCCTAGATCTAGATCTAGATCTAATTTATGATTAATCATAATCTAGTCTGAATATATACAATTTACAAAAAGTGTTAAGATTTTTTTTTTCAATCCTCATCTTTAGTTTCAGCTGCCATATTCATGTGATCCACATTAGATCTAAATCTAGATTCAGATCCCAAGCCTTTATCTAATCACATTTCTTCATTACTGCTTTCTCCATCAAATGTCCATTGCTGATGATATGGAAAAGCTTTACTTGGAAACAGCTGCCAAAATTTTAGTGCTCTGATTTCCTGATGTCTTGAAAAGTTTAATGGTTCCCGAGTCGCTAGTGGGCTGTGCAGATTATTACATGTATCTGAAAACTTTACAAAATCTGTTCTAATTTAATTTTGTGAGTTGCACTTTTAGGGCATTTTTTTTTTCTTTTTTGCAGCATTGTCTGGTGCATTTTGGGGGGGCTTTGACTTTGAATGAAAACGACAATTTTCTCGGATCACAGAATGTCTTAATGCCAAGTAAGAGTGCTGTGTATAAAAAATTAATGCACGTGCCGTTAAATTCTTTAAATTTACATCCAAATAGATAGATTCAATTGATACCTGAATTGTTATTCTTCACTGCCAACAACTTTTTTTTTTTCCTTAAACCTTTCAATCCTAAGAAAGTAGGATTATCTCCGCTTTTAGAAGCTGTCAATTGTACCTGAAAAATTTTGTGGATAGAAATTTGAAATTGAAAAATTTTGCCCGGACAGCGGCACTCAGCCTACTCTTCCATCGATTTTGAACTGCTAAGGGTTCTTTAACGTGCGTAACGTACACACGGGACCTCCGAAATAAATTTATCCTTATCTGAGAAGGCTAGACGTCGGGCTTCCCAACCCACAGGAAGCCAAGGGACAGTATATTGAGTCATTGAAAAAATCTGGGTTTTCGATCTTCGTGTTCTGTCATCCCCAGATGCAGAATTTGCGAGTCGATCCCTGCCTGTTTTCTCCATGAGCAGACGCCATACCCATTGTGATTGAGCCACTGCGTTTCTTATTTTTACTTATTGTTGATGTTCGATTCCTACCATATATCTGCGTTTTTTGTTGTTGTTGTTGTTGTTGTTGTTTTGTCATGAAAGTATTGTTTTTGTCCTTAGTATTTTTGTTAATTTCTGTATGATTTTGTTAGTGGGAAGAAAAAAAAAAAAAAGAGGATGGAGAGAGTTACTATTGCCTGGTCGCTTTATAACAGTTGGTCTATAGTGGCTATAAAAATTTACACATCACTTTTTTGTTTGTTGGCTGGTTTGTTTGTCTTTCGTTTCAGTCATTCTTTTATATGTGCATTTTTATTTCTTCTGTAGACGTTTTTCACAACGATGCACACTATGGTAGAGAGTTTGAGAACCGCTGCAACTGTTTGAATGACAATATTTGTTTCGTGACGATGGATTGATTCTTCAAAAATAGTCACCAGTTTAACAGTGCAGTCGAACAGAAGTTAGTTCCCTGCTCAAAATTGCACTGGTGGTGGGAATCAATTGTTTTGCAAGGTCTGCTGGATAGATTTAGATCTAGAGAGCTATCGCTGGATCAAAAACATGATCAAAACAGTTGCTGAAAATGGAGAGACAGAAAGTAGCAGAAAGAAGCTGTCAAAATCTACCTGTGTTTTGTTAGGATTTTAGCCAGCAATATGAAAATGAAACATACGAGCTAAGCTTGGGTCCGCATCAGCTGTTTTTGACTTTATAGGCTTGGTCGATATTTTTGGACTAGTGCTAGTGTGGTATTTTGGGAGTTGGAAGCTTTTCTCTGACACACAGAGGGAAGTCTCTGCAAACGATACATTTCAACGCAGCTTTTCTATCATCAATTTCAATCAGATTTTGCCAAACATGCCTAAACAGAGTGCTGATTTTTTTTTTTTTCTTTCATTATAGCTTTAAAAATGCCATGAGATTTATAACAAATTTGGGAAGGAGGGGGGTGAACTTTTGCGGAAAGTAGTTTCTGATACTAATTTTCCTGTGAACCCCTAATGGATATATGACTGGAAATATCATTTTTATTATTAATTGTGAAACAACTCTCGTGGATACCGGTACGGTGACGCTTATGAACAGAAAGAAAAAAGAATGAAACATCAGATTTAAGATGTTTCATGAACCTTTCATGAGTTGATATGTAATTGAAATTGTTGTACATCAAACATTACAACGAAAACGACTTATCAGCTAGTTCTTCGAGAAGTACGGCTAGCAAGAGTTTTTTTTTTTTTTTACTTACTTTACTTGCACGTGTTTTGGGGTTGTTTTTTTTTTTTCCAATTTTGGGGGATATTTGCATGATAGTTCTAGTGTTTCAAATGTAATTTTTGGCATTTTGAAATACAATTTTCCGCGGGACCAGGGATGTCCCAGTGGTTGTGCTAGTGGTTGTACTGGAGAAGCCTGCAATGAACATGTGTTTTCCATGTACGTGGTCAATGAATTTTACATGAAGTCAGTTCTTATTCTGAATTTCATTTCACTTGATTATTTTGTTTGCTGTTGATGTACGGAGACATGTAGACAGAACTGTCAAGGAGATGCAGCCTGTCATGTTAAAAATGCAACTTATCGTGCTGGATGTAAAAATAGTTATCTTGGTCTGAAATGTGACACATGTGTGTTAAGGCATAATATTCTGTTTTTCAGACGAATTCATGTATTGCTGTTATTTGTTTTCCTTAATATTGTCTTCTCATATTCTCATTCTCATTTGCCCAATAAATAACATGATTTATTTCAAAGAACCATTGACATTTTGAAAAGAACACATCTCTTTCGCCTTTGTGGGATATGGATTCTGTAATTTCATATAGCTGGAATTAGAATTTTAAGAAGCGGCACCTTGAGACTGCATCAAATGCAATAATATTATAGTTTTTATACCCACGGTGTTGTTCCCTTCCACGAAATACTCTCAGGTTTGTCCCGTATCGACCCCCCCCCCCTCACCATTCCTTTTCAATAAATTACTGATATCAATGTGCTTTTATATCAGCCTAGACATGTGCCTACTGCGTATTGTATCTTGATTACCAACACAATCATTTCGGTCCGCTAAAACGGTATTTTGTCTATTAAACTACGTGATCGCAAATCTTACACTGTCAATGTACTTTGATAGATGTCAAGGAATTTTAGACTTGGCGATAAACATCAACAGTAGATAAACGTTCACTGCACCCTGATAAGTTATTGTGGGTCATTTCTACGGAATGGAAATATGAACCAAACGTCCGGTTTGGACCGTGTTAATTGTTATGACATGACTTGTTATTTCCGGTCTATAATTGCGAAAATGTCTTCTTGTGGAGTTGTCGCCGAAAAGCTTCCTGTCAAGAGAACTTTGGTCATTCCTAAGTCATTCCCAAACAATCACAAGAATTGTCTCACAGACTCATCTCTTGGATGGGACTTCACTCGTTCTCTAGAGACGTTCCCCGCTGCAGCCATGAGTCACAAGTTGGATAACGTAAGTGTGTGTTATAAGAAATGTTGCTATGAAAATAATAATAATAATAAAAAAAACAAAACCAAAAGACAGAGACACTATAATCCTCTCCGGTTAAGCTCATGGTGGAGATAATCTTCCAACATGCAGACTGTTAATAGTATATTGTGATCTGATTTTTCAACAGATTAAAATAACTCGACCCATATTTGTGTTTTAAGCCCTAATAACCCGTCATCTGTTTGTTTGTTTGTTTATCTTTTTTTTCTGTTTTGTATCCGGTTGCCACGAATACGCCGCCATGATGGATTTAGGGTCTTGAAAATTACCTATATTCATATTCATAAACCTAAGGCTCCTAGGATGGCTTTTGTTTAGCAAAGCAGCAGCAGCAGCAGGATTTGTGTTGCTTATCCACAGTTTAAGTTTGCAACATTATTAATTTATCTGACAGGCGTTATGTCAGGTCTAGATCTATTTACCTTCTTGTGCTATGTGATTGATCTAATTCAAGATATTTTACTTTTACAAACACACTGCTACCCTTGATAAATGTGTAGAATTTATACTTACTACCTAGGTATACTATATATTACATAGAGACCCCTCTGTACGGTAGAAATTCGTGCAAAAACAAAATGTTCTTCGCGCCGAAACAAACATTTTGCCATTCGCCATCATAGAACGCAAGCAAGAGCAGCTCGATATCCGCCCCTCTTCTAAAAATAGACGCACAGCACTTCCAGACGATGGGCTTAATCGAGATTCCACAATCAAGAAAACCAGACACTTTGGACACTTTGAATTATTGTATGGCTCTGCCCACGTTCTGTAAATAAATCTGGCCCTCGCTGCCTGGATTTTCCGTCGGGAAGAGAACAACTTTTGTCCCCGTCCATAGCACCGTAACTCAATCAGCCTCCTGCATCGCTTCAGCTAGGAAAGAAGAACTGACATTAATTTAATAATAACGATAAGAAGCAGAAGAACGGCTTTATCACAAAGAATATTTACACGATTGTTTTCTTGAGCCTTTCAATTCTAAGATAGTAGGATTATCCATACTTTAAGAAGCTGCCTGATTTTGGTGAGAATTTCCCTGGGTAGAAATTTTGCCCGGACAGCGGCCCTGAGCCTACTGATTCACCGATTTTGAACTGCCAAGGGTTCTTTAAAGTTCATTATATATACACAGGGGACCTCCGAAATATATTCGCTTCTGTCCGAGAAGGCTAGACATCGGGTTCCCTACCCAGAGGAAGCCAATGCACCTTTGAGTCACCGAAAAAATGCAGGTTTCGATCTTCGTGTCCTTCCATCCTCCATTGGAGGACACGCGAGTCGGTCCAGGCCTCGCAACCCTGAATTTTTCTCACCTGAAATAGGCGTCAACAACAGAGCCACTGCATCCATTAAATATTTATACGGGCTCAATTCACAATTCATATATACTACACAGACAAACATACACACAAAGAAAAAAGAAACCACTACCCCCTCCGAAACTGGGATGACAGTCAAAGGAGGCAGACATGGTGTCCCCCATCCCTAACCCTTCCCCTTGTACCCCACTCCTTCTTGGAAGTCGTAATTTCGGGCCAACCTGGCTTGGGGGGGGGGGGGAGGGGGGGGGAGCTGTGTAAATAATGACAGGACACTGAATCTTAGAATGTACATTTCAACTTTAATCATCATATGGACTTATTTATTTATTAAATCGTTTACTTTTGTGCTGAACAATGGTTATGTTTCTAACATTGTCAGCAGCATATTAGATGTACATCACAGTGCTATCTTACTATATTAAAAGTATGACTTTATGTATGGTGTAGATATATATTATATGCTTCCCACAGTACTGTATATCAACATTAAGAAGAATGCAGGCTCTGTGATTGACTTTTTTAGTGCCAGAATTAGAGAAATTTTCAGCGTCATATTTGGAAATATTATGCTCGAAATAGAAGAAAGATTGTGTGTGCGTGTGCAAGTGCGCTCGCGTGTGTGTGTGTGACCGGTAGACATGGCAACACTACCATATTGGATACTGCTCAAGAGAGAATTAAACTTGCTACAACATAATTATATAAAACATAGCACAAACTGAATTTGACGATCTACTTGTTATGGCAAAAAATTGCTGTGCCTAAAATATACAGTGACAAACCATCGCATGATGACAAAAATAAACGAGTAGTTTGTTTTTTGTTTTGTTTGTTTGTTTTTTCTTAAACGTATTCCTAAATCTACTCACACACACACACACACACACACACACACACACACACACACAAACACACACACACACACACACACACACATACATACACGCACACACAAAAATTGAAATTATGCATTTAATCATAGAAATCGTTCGCACCAGCCCTTCATGGCATCAAAACATTTTTTTCTGCCACTTGGGATTACTCCGCACTCACCAAGGCATTCCTTGAAGCTTGCTTCATTCTGACCATCAAGAAGAAATTTCCCAAGCAGCTGACTTGCCTTGCAAGAAAACAAACATTTTTGTTTGAATTAGAAAAAAGCATCATGTACACTACTCCTTGTCAAACCCTATAAGGTGGAAAAGTGGCATGGGAGGAAAAGATAATCTCTATGCTATTGATGAACGAACTGAAACCTTGTTGTTTCTGTCAATCTCCACCGAAGAAGTTACAATCTTACTTCTTTTATTTCCACCAACACATAACCCTACGCCTGGAAATACATGAGGTTAACACATAATGATAGCACTTTCTACTCATTTTAGTTGCCATGTCATGCAATTCATAACGGTAATAGTAAGGTGGGTGAGTCGGTGTACAGTTTAGAAAATCAGGATGAATAGAAAGTTTGGCAAAAATCCACTTCAGAGTGGAATTTATGAAACACATTGAATCACACCACAATATTCTATGAACAGGGAAATATTTTGTTCAGTTTTATTTACCTGAGATATCTCCATTTTTGACTTCAAGAGGCTTGCATTATCTTGGTTTATCCCAGGCACGTCCTTTACTTCTTTTCCTCTCATTGAGCTGTTGACAAACAGGTCATGTTGTTTTTGTCCCTGAAAAATTAAGAGAGAAAAAGTATTCAAATTATAATATATATAGGATGGCATTTCATGATAACAATATTTCCGAGTAGATTTTTCTATAAAGATTGAATTTTATGTAAATTTTCCTTCACATTTACAACTCAATTTCATTGGTGTAGTACCAAGGAAAATGCAAACGACAAGCGTTGGGCTGCCCGCCCACAAGACCACAGAAGAGTCGTTTACTGTAAAGTTACAGGAGTTACACCCAAAGTGAACAACAACAACAACAACAACAAAAATCAGTGCCAGTAAGCTGACAAAATGGTGCATAGTAAGAAGCAAAATAAATTCTTATAGTGATGCCGAAAGAGAACACATCTGGGAAACACATGGCCAAATTTGGATCCATCCCATTCTTTAGCACACATGAATCTCGTGCGAGTGTGGCTTAACAGAGAACGTGTTTGCAGATGATGATTATTGCATAGAATATTCCAAAATGCGCGAACTCCAACAAAGACCGGACAGGAATTGGAGAAACGCAAATTCATATCTTTTAGGCATATGGCATAGTTGCCCTTTGAGATCCACATAAAATCTACACCTAGTACTTACATGTGTATGCAGTGATACACCTGGCACTTATGAATTACAGAGTAAAATAATGACAACAAACTAGATCTATATAAGTAGTAACATTCTCCACGTACTGCAGGATCCGACAAGATCCAAAACTAAACCGACGCCATAGAGACGTTTCTCAATATCTATTATAACTTTACATGGCGCATAGCGCTTACATTTCATTATTTATTTTGTCTTGATAACATTTATCATGTCCATTCGTTTCTTAGTGAATTTCTTCCCACTTCTTTCTCATTAAATCCTTTGAGAATAAATTTGAAAGTATATGGTCCACCACAGGCACGGGCTCTTTGTTTTTCAATCCATGAAATGAACTTCGCATTGTCTGATATCCTGGCGTGTTGTATCCGTGTTGAAAACTGACTTCGCCTATTGGGAGAAGGAGAATGTGTGTTATGTTGAAGAGAGAACTTCTCTTTAGCTGCCTGACCAAAGACCATAGAAAGCAGCCGAATAGGACTTTGCCGACTACGAAGGCAAAAAAATAGCTCATACCACGAATGTCGTCGCGGTTGTCATTTGCGCGATGCCTGCGCAGTAGATCTAAATCTACAATGTTACCTTGCGGGATGTTCATTTGCTCCCTGAAAAGTTGAGTTCTGTTCCATTGTTTTTGTGGTTTAGAATTGGCAGCTAGGGTTGTCAGGTTTATGTCAAAATATTAAAAATACATCCACATAATATGGTAATAAAACCTACTGAGCTTCTGTTGCTAGGTCTTCATTTGGGGTCTTTGTTTTCTCTTGACAGCCCCGCCTTTTCGGAGTACAAAAATTGTATCAAAACGTGGATATATGTGAATTCTAATCTGTTTGACCCATGGTCTTTGAACGGTAGGCCTTGCCTACTGTCATCCAGAGTTTGGCTTCTACATGCAGCAATGGCTTGTCAGATTCTGAGTACAAACATATAATTATATGTAGGGTATATTGGCAAAGAATTATAAAACACTTGACTATGACCTCTTCCACCAATATTTTGAGTCCCAGCGTTAGGGATGGACAGTGGAGGACTCCTCTGAGGCAAGAAAGTGGCTGTTCACACAAAATATCAGCGTAATTTTTCAACAGGCTCTCCAAAATGAACTTCCACATCCTATAAATAGCGAAATGATCCATTATTTCTACTACTTCAGAGGTCGGTCGTGGACTATAAATGCCACAGTAAAAGTTTAAGACACTCTTGGTTTAGACAGAAAAAAAGGTAAGGGGGCCACATAATTATAAGCCATCA
>JBCAUA010831930.1:0-14129 GCA_038406235.1 Peronia verruculata
GGGTTTGACCCAGTTATTGAGAAGTGGGTAACTCAAAAATCCAGTTTATCAAAATCCAGGTCGATGCCCAGCACTAGCACACAGTCACAGTTAACTATCTTTTATGGGTTTGAATGCCACATTTTCATCATATTCCAAGTTTGAAGCAAAGTTTAAAGAATTTAAGTGAACAAGAAAACACTAAATTTTTGTTAGGATTAGTGTTTTAGGTTAGCTTAAGGTCCTCAAGAGACCAGTTTTTGCTGCCTGGTGTGTTTCCGTGTTTACATTTTTTTTTTGTGTGATTGCAATGCATGACGTCTCTTTTTCTAGGCTTGTCTAGGAGATGTTGCGCAAGGAAATAGTTTTCCATTAAAGTTAGTTTTTAGTATTTTTGAATTCTTCAAGATAAGGTATTCGCTCATTAGGGCTGCAAAACATTGTGTTACGATCTATAGACGATCAGTGATGCATCCTCCCATTATAACTCAAAATTCTACTTAAATTCCTTTATTTTTTTTTGATATTTGGTCTGTTTTCTCTGCTTTATGCAGCTATAATTGGTCCCACAAGGGTACTGGGGAAACCTTTAACACTAAGACTAAACTGACCCCAGTCTGGCTAGCAAAGTAATACTAAGTGGACCTGTGTCTGTTCAATAGCAACAGTTTTTAGAGATATGCTAGTCATGAGCCTATTTAGCCTCTTCACTGCCTCCAACAGCACCAAAAACTGGTCTCGTGCGCCATAAAACATGCATTACATCCACAATCAGCCTACCACCACCTACTCCTTCTTTTCCTGTGATCTGATGTTCTGACAACTGACCAGCATTTCACATCCTTATATGCAGAATTTAAATGCTGCAAGTTAATAATTGGGCAATGATTTGGGAGTGAGAGCCCACATCAATGTAGGGAGTATAATTTGTTTGTCAATTTAACATTTAGTGACCGTTAATATCAGTTGATACTTCTACCGCCTGGGAAAGTACAGAATGAGCAATGGTTGACTCACACACAGTGGGTGGAATTGAGTGTGGGTAGACTTAGCATTGGATGGAATGAGGCAGACTGACCATATAATATAACACAATGCTGGAAAATTAGTGAAGCAGTGAAATGGGTGTAATGATTTTAAAAAGGGTGGTTCTTTGATTTGGAAATGATGAATTGAAATGATGGCTTTTGACTGCTGACTATGTCAAATAAATAAACTGTACACTATACATTAAACTGAAAAGAAAGGAATAGTTATGACTGAGTCTAATCTTATATTTTTGCATTGTTCAGGAGGGATTGATGTAGAAGGGGATGATATAAAGGATGAAATTGAGGTTCAGATAGAAGAAACAAAATGATTTAAAAAAAACAAAAAAAAACCAGGATATATATTCAAAGTCTCTTAAGAAGCTTTTTGGGGTTAATTTTTTCAGTCAAGGATTATTGCCCTGACTACCACTTTTCCTGTGAGGAATTTTGGTAACTTCTCTGATTTCATAGGAAATTTCACTGAAGAATTTATTTTTCATGGATTGACACAATGATAGAAATCTAAATCTAGAGTGCATTCAAGTTGACTTCCAGTTGTTGCTTTTTTCCTTCATTTCCTCTTGACAATATCAGGTTTAAGAAAATGCTATTAGATCTGGAATCAATTTGAAAACCTAGGCCACAGAATTAATGTTTGGATGTAAATCAATGAAAACAATAAGACAAGGACAGAAAATAATAAATGATGTAGGCCTAAGAACCTGACATATTTGTATGATTTTCTTTCTCAGGTTGAGGGTGGTGATTTACCTCATCTCCTTGTATATGGCCCATCAGGTGCTGGGAAGAAGACCCGTATCATGTGCATTTTGCGTGAGCTGTATGGCGCAGGAGTTGAGAAGTTGCGCATTGAGCAAGCACAGTTTACGACACCATCTAACAAAAAGCTTGAGATCTCAACCATATCCAGCAATTATCATATAGAAGTTAATCCTAGGTCAGTTATTGTTTTCCTGTACATAAATTACATAATTATTATTATTTTTTTATTTTTTTTGCTATTGAAGAAAAGATAATGCAATTCCTCATTTTGAAGATTTGGTCTCGAAGATGTCTGCATTTAGGCTGGTTTCCCTAAAGACAGAGAGAATTCTGCTGTTAAAGTTGTTTACCTGTTTTATTAAAAAAAAAACAACAACAAAAAACACTTTTATTTTGTCAGTCATACTAAAGCCTTTTCGTTGTCCTATACTTTTCAAGGAATAATTTTTTTTTTTTTTTTTAATTAGCAGGAGAGGGAATGTAACGTGTTAAATGCACACTCAAATTAAAACACTGATTTAATGTGAGCAGAGGGATTAAACAACAGGGGAAACTGAAAGTCCCCGAATAAATTGTGAAAATTGAATGCCGGCTCAAGTGCTTCATATTTGATGGGGTTTTGATCTGGATTTTAACTATTAAATTTACTTTCTATAAAAGTGACTGATACCACATCTATGTCTGCATGTGTTTAACATATGATGCTACTAGAGTATTAATAAATAGGTAAAGCAAAGCTATCAGTGCAAAAGACATAATATATATATACATGTATTTATTTTTATACTGGCTCATTGCTACACAGTGACATTGCTCACCATGAAGCACAAACTTAAAAGTTATTCCCCCCCCCTTTCAATTTGTTGTCATAATAAGCATAGCCATGGCTCAATAGACTCTTCTTCAAAAGATAAAGTAAAGAAAATGTTATTCAGTAAAGCAGTGGAAAATTTCATGCTCAGTGATGAAATCCTCCAAGAGTGAACTGAAGGAAAGAAATCTAAAGCCACATGGTCCACTCAAAACCTCTCAAGTGGTCTGAATTCTGCAGTCTCTGTTTTGTTGTATCGTAGTGAGCGATAAACTGAAATTCCCAACCACTTAGCCCCTCAAGAATTTTTGCACTGACTAGTGATCTAGCTATCGAGAGTAGAAAAGAACTATAATTTTTATGAACGAAAGCCAAAGCAGTAACATGTATCACTTGGTTTACATGTCAGACAGTTCTCTTGTGCTCTCAGGTTGTGCCATAAGTTGACCACTGGAATGTTTCTTTGTAGTCACTGCCCTGTCAAATGCTGGCTCATCTGATCTGATAAAAATTATCTCAATCCACATGATCAGAGTGGTGAAAGCTTGCAGTTTATATCATAGATTCTCAAACATGAACTTAAATACACCTTTTTATGAAATGGTTTGGTCCAAGTAGTTATGTCTCATTCTGATAAAAATCCCTCGTGGGAATGGCTTGTGTGACTGGGGATGAGAAAATTGATACCCCTATGTCTTTGTGATTGCAGCAACCTTGCTTACCATTAGTTCATTTCAAATATTATTCCTGAAGAAAGGATGGAGTTATGGGAGAAACTGATTGAAATACATGGTCAATAAGATTATGGTGCAGTGTAAGCATGCATTGTACCACTCTGAACTCGAATCATTTAATTTTTGGGGATCAAAGATTAGCGCCCACATCCAGATTGACAAGCTTGGCAGCACTTACTGAAGACCTGTTTACAGCTCTAGAGTTAAGTTTGTCACCTTCAGTGTTGGAAAAAAAAAATCTGGCTGACAGATATGATTTGACAGTTCATATGACATGAACTTTTATGAAGTAAATGTGTAGCAGTTTCAAGGAGGTAAATAAGCTGCATCAATTTTGTTTCTATTAAATACATTGTATGCTTGTCCCATTGATTTTTAGCAACTACTGATAATTGTTAAGCATTTCATTGAATTATAATGACATATTGATGAAAATGATTTCTACTGCTCTTATTATTGTACATGTATCACACAAACAAGATTGTAACTGTTTTATGATATTTGAACAGTGTAACAGTTTTGTTCTTTCTGTCTAATTTCAGTGATGTAGGACACAATGACAGGGTTGTTATTCAAGAACTCTTAAAGAATATGGCACAAGTGAATCAGCTGGACTCATCCTCACAGAAGAGTTTCAAAGGTAAGAGATATTGCATTTTGATATTCATTTTCAATTCAGTGCAAATACAATTTTCAAACATAATGTGGTAATGGAAATAGCTGGATGCAAATGTCTTATTGAGACAAAATTTGTCTGAGGTAAAAGGTCATAAAGGCATCCACATGTTATATGGTTATACAAGGAAATAAGAATGCCCGAGATATATTCATCCTAGTGTGATTACTAATAGTGATGGACATTTTTTTTTTTTTTTGTTAAAAGTGTGCTACTAGTGTAACTCTGTGGTGTAGTCGGTATCAGATGATGAGCATTTGGCCATTGAAAGGCAAACATAAAAAGCAATTACTTAACAGTAGATTTCTTAAAAACTTCTGCACTTGTTACCATTTCATACATTCATGTTAAGTCAGGGCCTACCTTTGTTGAATCCAAAGTTGAAAAGTCTGAAGGCAATCTTACATGATTACCTGTATCAACTTTTAGCTAGAGATATTTAACTCCTTATTTCAGATTTGAACATGTTCACTATAGGACTGATTTTTCTCAGAACCCCTCATGTTTGATAATACGGCCAAAACCATTTATAACAGGACCGCTTACAACAGGAAATCATTTATATAACAGGAACATCGTTGATCCTCATGTCCACTCTTGCCTCGGCATTAAAAATTAGTAAAATATTGTCTGGTATAGCAGCAGCTTTTGACAGTTGAATCGCTTATAACGGGATACCTGTACTACTAGCCGCTCACAATACAGTTTACCTGTATGCCTAGTGGTAGTTCAAAACTGCATGAGGCGCATGAGTGGGTTGGGTACACTATTTGTGTGGCTGCTTGACCACTATTTTTTCATCTGCTTTGTTCACTGAGTACCTCATTGGGAGGGAATGAGGTGGCGGGAAATGAGATCAGCCATGTGGCTTGGGGGAAGAGGGGAGTTTCTCATTGTTATACTGATAAACAAAACAGACTGAGGTTGTGGGCTAACATAGACAAAGAAAGGACTCACACTTGTAGCTCATAGTGTTAGGTAAGGTAAACATGTACCTTACAATTCACTGACCACCTCATCAACAGTGATGAGTAATGATAAGTCAAGTGTAGTTGCATGTGTAGACATTTTGTGATATTGATATCACATTATGTTTCAATTGCTGTAATTTGATCAAGCAAGATCTATTCGCATCACTATACTTCAATAACTTTGCTTTTCCATGCAACACCATTGCGATCATGGCTTCTTATCTCATTCTCCCATGACAATGTGTACAAGAGATCGAGCACAAAGGGGCTGGCACAATAGGAGGAGGGGAACAGATAGATGGTGTAACAATATACTGATATGATACCCTTACATGCACTTAAGTACGGTTAGGTTACTCCCAGCACTAAGCCTATATTGAGGACAGGGATAGAGAAGAGTCAGGTTCTAGACCAGTGAAGTGTCATATTAAATATCCATGTAATCAGTTGGTCTTCCTAAGACTTTTGACTGTTATTTTTTAATACATGTATACATTCTGAACTTCTCAACCTCCTTTAAAATTATGTTGTATTTTCGTCATTTCTATAGTCTTTGCTGCAATACACAAAAGTGAAAGAATTCATCAAGGAAGACCATTCAAGAAAAAGAACAGTCTCCTATAATAAGACAGTAGGCGAGACATTTTTTATTCCTCCAATTAATTTCTATATCGGTTATATTGCTTATAGCAGGACTTTTCAGTGGTCCCAGCAATACTGTTTTATCAGGTGTCTACTGTAACGGTTTTGTTATAGTGCTGGATCATAAGTAATTGTTCTGATAAATTAGGTGTAAAATCATCAAGAATGTTTGTTATGATTACTTTCTTCACCGTCATGGTCATTGCAGTGGTAGTCCTTACGGAGGTCGACAGACTGACTAAAGATGCCCAACATGCTTTGCGTCGCACTATGGAGAAATATATGGCTACCTGTCGTCTGATCCTGTGTTGTAACTCCACGAGCAAAGTTATTCCTGCCATACGCAGTCGATGTTTGGGTCTGCGGGTAGCTGCCCCTTCAGTAGAAGAGGTGACATTTTTACATCTTGAATACTTGCTTTCTACATCTCCAATTTGAGAAATTACTAAGAAATTATATAACAGTTTTTAATTTCTTTCTTTTTCTTTTCTTTTTTTTTTCTTTGATAGATAACAGCCAAATGTATTTTAATTCTTACAAATACACCATTGTCATTGCTAAACAGTTCTTTGTATTTTTCATGAAGTTATTTTTGATTTTGTCAAAAGGAATGAAACACACCTATGAGAGAGTTATTTTATTTTTGTGTGTGTGTGTTTTTTTTTCCTCCCCAGATTTGTCACATTCTGATTACAGTCTGTAAGAAGGAAGGTCTCACACTGCCACAGGAGATGGCAATCAAAATTGCAGAGAAAAGTGAGAGAAATTTGAGAAGAGCTCTGCTAATGTGTGAGGCTTGTCGTGTGCAGCAGTAAGTGCCTGTTAAATTTGTTATATAATTTATAATGATATCTCTGTTGTGTCCAATATAATTCCCTGGTAAATTCCCAACCGTGACATGTGTCAGGCAGGTATCTGAGTTTCCATAATTTTTTTTCTTTCTTCAAATAGAGATGCCATTTTTCGGCTATTTAGCGAATTTCTACTCTCAGTCACTGCTTTATAACGTCATTACTTCATTAAAGTAATGGTTCAAACTGAGCCCTCTCCTCCTTTTCAGAAATCTTGGAATGATGTCTCTTTTAACATCCATTTATGAAATTATGATTGTTTATACCTTTAGATCTTTATTTGTACATGTAATTAATTGTAGTAGTGATTGTTTATGTGGCTTATATTACAACTCAACTTAATTAAATCTCAGAGGATAAATAAGGAAAAAGAAGTACATTTCTGTATGCTTGATAGGAAAGTTTTATGGATATGGGAAGGAAGAAGGAATAGAAAGCCACAGTTAGAAGATAAACTGGCATTTCAGTGCATTCCTTTCTCCTTGACTTGTATGTTTGCAAGCAGAAACTTTAATCTTTGTTCTCACATCTGTCATGTTCAGATATCCCTTCAATGTAGAGAGAGAAGTGGCAGAGCCCGAGTGGGAAATCTTCCTGAGGGAAACAGCCACAATGATAGCACAACAACAATCGCCCAAGAGGTCAGTGGAGAAGATGACTGTTAAAGTTGTTGTAGTTTACAATCTGTGTTGTGGATACATGTGGTTCCGTCGTTGCAAGTTGGTTTCAGCTTTGTCCTTTGCAAAGACTCAAAATTGTATATGTGGATGATTCTCTGATTTTCACAGGTATAATGTCTTCATGATATGTTTTCCTGGGTTTTCATGTTGGATGACGCCAATTTTTTTTTCTTTTTTTCAGGCCTTTGTCAAAATTATCTTAATTGCTAGAAAGTAATGTTACATAATCCCAGGGTTTGTTTGTGTGTGTGTGTTTTATTTTTTTTTTTTAGGTACAGGTGATAAATAATAATTTGTAATGCCAACATGACTGTATACTCTGAGATTGTATTAGTATAATGAAATAAGTATCACTAGTATCAGATTTTGCATTGATCTTTCATTCTTATGTTACTGGTATTGGATATCTAATTTTTTAGGTAGATAATCTGTCTTATCTATTTTTGTAATTTTAAGAAAAAAATTTCCCATGATTGACATTGAGATGTTGACACAACCTCCATCAGGAGGTTGAAAGACATATATATTTATAGAACGTAACAAAACCATGCTTTGTTACAGGTTACTAGAAGTGAGGGGAAGGTTGTATGAATTGCTGACACATTGTATCCCTCCAGACGTTATCATGAAGGTGAGAAGACTTTTTGAATATCGCTCAAATTTTGTTTGGTTGCATGTGTCCTTTTTAATGAACTGTTATCTTGTTTCAAATTTTCATTCTGATGGTTCAAAAAAAGAAAAACATTTACTAACACATGAAGAATTTCAGACAAGTACCTAATCAGGACACAGACTTTTAAATGCTGGGGTAAACCAGTGTATGGCTTGCAAACACTTGTATAAATATGAGTTTTGTGGAGTACATTTTTCTTTACATTGGTGAGGAAATGTATCTTGAAATTGGGTATCACATTCTAGTGCAGTTTGATGCTGCATGTTGTATGAATCTGTGTACTATAATTCTCGCTGTCAAAATATTACATGTACTTTCATCACAAAACTGGTGATAACTTGACCTGTCAACATTGTGGAAAGACATGCCATGTGTTGAACTTTGACACCAAAGGGTGTTGTGAAGTCTAAGTCAGACTGAATAAAATCCAACGTAACACTTACGTTGAATTACAGAAATATTTATCTTTTTTTTTTCTCCATAGCTCCAGAGACAAGAACTGTATAGAAAAGAGCTTTCTTTCCCAGATTTTGAGGACTATGTGTCAAAGCAGATGAACAAATTATTATTACATATGTTTCTGTGTATTATTTACAGGGTTTGCTGAAAGAACTGTTATCAGTATGTGATGGCCAGCTGAAAACAGAGGTTGTCCAAAATGCAGCCTATTATGAACATCGTCTCCAGCAGGGTCAGAAAGCCATATACCATCTTGAAGCCTTTGTGGTCACATTCATGGCAATCTACAAGCGCTTTTTGGAGGAAGGCATAGCTGATCTCTTCTAAGTTCAGTTCTGATGGAAAACAAAACAGTTTGTATACCTAAAGTGTTCAACCTGCTTGACAGGTTCACAGTTCATTATGTTGTATCTGCTAACTCTCCGAGGTGCTTGCATCTTGCAGACCATGGAACAAGGTAGAAGTGTACATTCTGTGTATACATGTTGGTCACTGCAGATATAGCATGGTTTTCAGTAGATAATTTTGTCTCTTAAAGATTGCTCTTTTCCAGATAGAAAATCTTGTGCTCTCCTAGAAAAAAAAAATTCTGTGGAAGTTTGTAATTGGGGCTGACCGTGGCCTTCATGAACTAATGGCCTGACACATGCAGCGTGTGACATGACTATCTGGGGCGATAGATTCTGGCTGAGTAGCTTGCTCGCTATACAGGGGTGGGGATTCCCCGGATTTTTTTCGTCACAGGAAAAAAAAAAAAAAATCCTGCGCTGGGGGTGAAAAATCCTGAGGGTTTTTTTTTAGGCCTTTGATGGGGGAAAAAAATCCGGACAGAGAAATTTGAGTCAGCACCGGCTTTGTATTAGCTTTCACAGTGGGCTTCTGTTGTGATGCCGAAGCGCTCCACGCGCAATCCTCAGGATTTTTTTTGGGAAGTTGTCCCCACCCCTGGCTATAGCCTGCTATACGGTTTATTCTTATTTCGCCAGATTGTTAGGCTTTGTTGGGGGATGCAGTGGCTCTGTGGAATGGCGTTTGTTCATGGAGAAAACAGGCAGGGAGCGACTCACAGGATGACTCACATTTTTTTTTTCAGTGGCAATTTGTTCTGTCATTATTATACAGTGGTTTTGAAAGATTTGAATGCTTTGGTCTAAATATGAACAAACATAATCTCAGTTGAAATAAATCAAAGTGGTTTCAACATTACAGGAACAAGTTGGAGATGCAGGTTGAAAAAATCACTTGAAGTTTTCAATAAAACGAGTCAACAATAACAACAAAACAATAATGAACAATTGCTGGTGGAGAGATGCCCTGAGCAAAGAAAAAAAAATAAATAAAAGTAGGGGAGATGAACAGATGAGAGAAAAAAAGACTCCACGTGCGTGAGAGAGAGAGGGAGAGATTGGAGGGAGAGGAGAGGATAGTGAAAAAGCAAGATGATGTATGAAGAAGAGGAGGGGGTGTAAAAGCGAGAGCGAAGAAAAGAATAAGAGACAACAAAGGGGTGCCTCCTGTATCCTGTGATTAGATTCTATGGATGAATGTCCTCACTGTCCTCAGACCTTTTGCAGCTGATGACTTGTCACTAAAGGCCTTGGAATGTTTATTGAGGAATAATATATTTGCTGCTGGTCTGCAATATTTCAAAGTGATGTCCTCACTGTCTGTGTTACACGCCTCATATCGATAAAGCACGAAAATCAGCTATTTATAATCTTTCAACACTTTCCAATCCACCACATCCACACACATAGATATTATCTAGATTTATGCCTGAAAAGACATCAGATTACACTGCTAAAATATTAGTGATGCAATGCAGTACATTAAAAGAACAGTGTACGTTGAAAAGAGTCAGAAAAACAATTGTATTATTCTGGATCCATATATAATATGCAAGCACTTTCATAATATGTCAGATCCACTGAAAAGCTTGATGACTGTTCATAACTGGATCTCGAACTAGATTAGATTTAATCCAGTTAAACGCAAATAATTCGTTATGTGATTCCCCAAGCACATGAACGTAAACGAAGAACGCTATCTTCATAACAAATCGATGAAGTAAGATATCCAGAAAAACACAGACTGGGAATAAAAACAGATCCAGACGAAACATTCAACATGTCTAATGTAGACACATCGTTCGAATCGACTGCCCCTCACAGTGACATCACACGCTGAGTTTTCTTCCGTGTGTTAGACCATTAGTCCATGAAGGCCACGAGCTGACTGTGAAATTGATGTCTGATCTTTTCTTTGCAGTAAGTTTACTATAACATCTTCCTCCCTTTCCTTTTTGTTGTTGTAAGAAATCAGGGCTGACTATTATTATGTATTGAATAATTGTGAAAAAAAAATTACTACAAAAAATTTTGCATTTGTGCCCATTTTATATTACATGTTCTTATGTGCATCATGCATTTGGTACATGATTTGTCTCGCAGCCAGTCAAAATGAGACGTATCGATTTTTCACCATATGGGGTTTTTGTACCATATGAAAGCTTATTTCATACCCTTTCAGATGGTGAAAAAAATTTTTTAATCCAGCTTGGTTCTAGCCACAGAGATATTGCAGTTGAAAGAGACAAAGAGAGACTGCCAGCAAATACTGGAAACTCCCAAGAAAATCGAGAAATGAACAGTTGAACATAAACAACCTACATTCCTACCTCAAAAAAATCTGATATTAACAGACAAATATTTATAAGTCGAGGGTAAGACTGATACTGTCCTGTTCAGAAACGAATACACTTGCAATTTCTGCAAGAAATAAAAATTCCATGTCTGACTCCCCTCATCACATACATAGCCAGATTTCTCCGTTCTGGCCCAGCTTCTTATCTCTCATTTTGACTGGCCGCAAGACTTTTGATACTATGATTATGTTGAAAGGAGGGAAAAAAATAAATACATGTAGTACTTTGCAAATGAACTCGATGCTTGTTTTGGTTTCTTTTACAAAGACAAAGGCAGTATTTTTTTTTTTTTTTTTTTTTAATTTTTATATTTTTTGTTCCTACTATTTTTTTTAAGGGATAGAAATGAGAAATTTCTCTTCAATCCCATTTCAGTACAAGACTGCTCTGCAGTTTAATTTTATCCCATGTACACCATTTGAAGTTTGATGTCCTGGAATGTTGATACTGATACTTTGTTCATATTTTTATTTACCCAAGTCTCACTGAACTGAGAAATTTGTCTACCACATAGGAGGTGAGACACAAAATGCATACCATCTCATACATAGTAAATACAATGTTTATAATAATTTTAGTAGCACCTACCACATTTGTATTTCAGTCTTTAAACAACAACATATACCATTAAGACAAGTGTTGTTCATATAAAATCACCAAGACATTGCACCTCGCTGATTAAAAAAAGCTAAAAGCCACTAGAACTGTCTCACAACATAAGAATGCCAGAAAGGACCAAGGTCAAAATTACAACTTTTATTACACTAAAAGATGCATATATATATCAGGTCAAAGCTGTTTGCATTTAAAAGCTCACGTTGGTGAACACTCATGACAACACTGAAATTAAGGCACTATAATGATGAAGGCTTGGGGCTACGTCTCTCAAACATGTCATGAGAAAACTCATTCATTAAACAGCGGGTAAAAAAAAATGTCTGAGAACTAGACTACAATAGTCTGTGTAGCTCAGATCATATCTACATTTTCTACAGAAAATATTACTTCTCTCCTTTTTTCTTTTTAAATTCATAGATGAGTATTCAATTACATGTTCATCCAACTTTTTATCTTTATTCTCTTCGAGCGCAGTAAGATCTACTTCCATAATTATATTTTCTGTTAAAGTGTTAATCACCGCACATAATTTTTAAACATTTATGATTCTTTAAGAAATCTGAACCACCATCTTACATATTTAATTAATATAATTCTCCACTTTGCAATACATTTTTAAAGTTGCATTCCCCTCCATAATTCTGAAGACAAAGGGGAATGTAATGGAATACTAAAGCATATGATGCTCCAGCACCAGTACACATATCAAAACTTAAGTAAAAATTTGATTACAAAAAAAAAAACAAAAAACACATACACACATATTCCATTCATCTCTCCCACTTCCTGATCACATAGCATATTGTACTGGTTCTAGGAAGATTACTACTGGTAACCTTCCTGATAAACAAAATAATTATGAAAGTTCAAACCGTTTCTAAAACAAACAATTCTACTTTAAACATGGCATTTCAGTACTCTTACTAGTCTTACCAAAATAAAACAATGCAGGTCATAATATTGTTTCTAAAATTTTCTTTAAATCTAGAAATTAGTCATCTTAATTCTGTCTTGACTCTTCCAGTGTTTAACAAAAATGTGTCCACCTTGGCCTATATTTTTTTTTTTTTTATACAGTCTCCAGTTCAATGTGCCCAGAACAGTTTTAAAGAAGTAAATAAAAATATGACGAGTTGATAAAGATTATGCCAAGTAAAATTTTGAGCCCCAATAAAATGGCACAATGTCATCTATAATCACATATTTACACAAATTCTGCAAAGAAACAGAAAGTAAAGAATGTATAGCTCTAGCTGTTCCCATTTGCTCATGAATATAAATGTAGCAACCAAAGCAGAAAGTTATTTGAAATGAGACAATTTCCCATATAGCTACAGACACCTGAAACTATCCCCCCCTCCCCCCATAATTTCCCAACAAAAAATTAATTATGCTTACAATACTGATGCTAAAGTTTATCACTTGAGATATGAATCTGACTTCAGGTAAATCAGACCTTAGCTCAGACATAACTCTCCAATACAACAAAAGCAACAACAGTTGAAAACAAATTTAGTTCCTAACTTGCCAGATAGGAAGTAAACAAACACATTTCAAAAGCTGCCAAATAAATGCTTTCAACATAAAACAGTTTCACATTTTCAAATGTGAGAATAACACAATCTTTTAATAGGTTCTTTTAAGTTTGCTCTACAGTTTTAGAATTTCCTAGAACCCCTAATGAGCTCTGGTGAGAAAGTACATTTACACTATGTATACCAGTGTCGATATGTAAGTTATAAGGCCTTAAAACTAAAGACTTTATGCTACACATTACTATGGAAATTTTCAAAACATTCAGTACAAAAATGGGTTATCACATCTATGAAATCAATGAACACGTATTTATGATTTTAACAGTCTCCAAACATGATCACTCCAGCTAGGTATCACTAATTTACAGTACAAAGGTCAGTGACTATGGGTACAACGATAACTTCAAATATTACAAGCTATCAAGGAAAAATTGGGATATGTACTGGATTTATGAAGCTTTTTGTTCAAATTGAAAAAACTGTCCTCTCCTGGCAGTTGCTGGTTATCATTGCTGTCATCCAAGAGGTTTCCCTCTGCTTCGGCCAGATGAAAAATGACCTCTGTCGTGTGTGACATATCAGTTCCACTACTGCTAGGATCAGACGAGTCTGGACCATCTGAATTCCACGTATCTCTGGCAGTCTGATCAGCCCAGAGTGAGGAGATACCCTTGTGTATGTATTCTAACAGGTTAGGGGATGAAGCAGATGGACTGAGTGTGCTGGCATGCTGTTGAGTATTTGCCTGTCTCCCATGTTCCTCATATTGTTGAGACCACTTCTGATATGTTATCTTGTCTGAAAGGTAAAGTCACAAAAAAGTTGTCTTCAGCTACGTACACAGACCTGCCTACCCTCACCATTGAGCAGGAGGGATATCTGACTCAAAAAGGAGGGAAAATTAGCAAAAAGGAGGGAAACTTACCGTACATTTCCTCAGTGCAACTAGATCCCTAAATAAAGTCCTTATTCCATGTCAGAA
>JBCAUA010831941.1:0-14128 GCA_038406235.1 Peronia verruculata
ACTGGGACTGCTGAGTAGGTCAGGTAATGGATAGAAACCTGAAGAACAAATCTGGGTAAATGAACTGGATAAAGTGGGAAACTTAAATATTTAAGTTGACCTACAGAACTGGTTATCCAAATTAAGATCCAGTTTTCCGCCCAGCACGAAGATTGAAAACCCGCATTTTTTTCAGTGACTCGACGGTCCCCTGGCTTCCTGTGGGTAGGGAAGCCCGACGTCTAGCTTTTGGGATAAGGCCGAATATATTTCGGAGGTCCCTGCGTACGTTACGCACATTGAAGAACCCTTGGCAATTCAAAATCAATGGCAGAGTCGGCTGAGTGCCGCTGTCAGGGCAAAATTTCCAAATTCTAAATTTCTACCCACAAAATTTCTCAGCAAATATTGGTAAGTTCTAAAAGCCGAAATAATCCTACTTTCTTAGGATTGAAAGGCTTAAGAAAAACAATACAATCTATACAAAGAGAAATTGAAGCTCCCAGAATGAAAACTAGCTAGACACATCTCACGCATTTTGAGCTCAAGTCAAGAAAACTCAAATAAAAAAAAGAAAAAGTTGAGAGATTAGCATTCAAAATTTAAGGTGCAAGCATCCAAACAATCTTAAATGTGGAACTTGAGCACGTAGAAAAAATAATGTACAGGCCAAAGGTTCTCCATCAATGGCAGACGAATCTGGTGGCCTCGCTAGAAGTGGCTCGTGATAAAATAAATTTCTGCTCATCAACTGCATTTTCTATGGTCTAATTTTTTGCTTCTGTTTCAATGTTTCCTTTCTCTCTGAATGAAAAATCAAGATGGATAGTAGGAGGGGGTCGTGTGGGTTTCAAGCTTTTCGTTAGGGGATCGCAGGTGCAAAACGTTGGGAACCACTGGTGTAGACCTATACTCTCAGGAAGAGGACTTGAATACTTTTCATCTTGGAGGAAGCATGCAACTGCACCCAAGCCAGTTTGTGTGCGTCTGTGTGTGTGTATGTGCGTGCGATGGTGCGCCCGTGTGTGTGTGTGTGTGTGTGTGTGTGTGTGTGTGTGTGTGTGTGTGTGTGTGCAATTCTTTTCTTCTCCCCTCCCCCACCCCCATCCTTAATAGTACGCAATTTTAGAACACACAAACGGTTCGTTTGTAAATTTCACACTGATTATGAATCAACACGCTTGAATGTTGAGGTTGGAAATTGGGGGGGGGGGGGGTGGCATCTTGAAAATTCCGAATTATCTTTTGCGCCAGTTAAAAGATTTAATCTCAGAGTCCTTGTGTTTTAGAATCTGTTCTCTCCATTCTACCAAATACATCGGTTTACTTTAATTTTGTAAAACGGCCCGTATAGAACAATCGGTGAAAGCTCTGCCCACGTGGCCGTTGTGCCATCTTGAAAGTGACCCAAATCACAATCCACTGCTCCCATAAACATCTGAAAAAAAAAAACTGGAAATGAAATCTGTTCATCACATCATATGGTTGCATTTACAAAGAGAAATTCTTTCCTTCCACTCCAGTTCATAGTTAAAAATGTGTTCACGTTTGTTTGTTTTTTCTTTTGTTTTTAAACAGCTGATCGCGCAGTTCACCTAGAGAAGCCGAGTTGAAGCCAGACCGAGAGGTGTAGGGACGGACAAAACTGGGCAAAGAAAGACTAAGTGGATCTTAGAACCACCCGGTAGGTTAGTGATTAAATATCTTGACAGACTCTTGAAACTTGGGGGGTAGTTGCCAAATTTTATGCCATTTCTCTTCCTCTGAGAAAATGATTTTAAAGATGGTGGAATGTGAGGCCCACGTGGAAGGTTCCGCTATCTTGAAATTCTGAAAATTTCCCTCTGTCAGTAATGTAAAGCCGCTGAGAAATTCAGCACTTGATTATTCCCAAAGTGTTTTTGAATGCCATAACCCCTGGTTTCGTCATTCCATTAAAATGCATTCATTTACTTGTATTTTTTTAATAGTTTAATGGAACGTTGGACAGGTGCTCAGCACACGTGGTTGAGTCATAGTCATAGTATTTCAATGCAGGGATGTCAATTTTCCTACTTTAGTCGGATTTCCTATTTTTTGCCTGTCAGTAATTTCTCTGTTGGCCCCCCAGTCTGGTATTATTTACCATTAACGTACTTCAGTTTTACGTGTTGCTAAAGAATATACCAGGAACTTATCCTACTTTCTCATATAGACAGACTGACATCCCTGTCAATGCTTAAAATCCGAATCATTGTAAAGGGACGAAAAACAGAACTGACATAATTATTTCATTCTCATTATCACATTAAGAGCAAAAATATAATTTAACTGGAATATTTTATTTGCTACTAAAAAAATAATTGTCGAATAAGAATTATTTCCTGATCAGTCACATGCGTGAGGGCTCATCGCCATCATGGTGTGGTCATGTCTGAATGTTCCATCTTTTGCGAGCAGTTGCTTGCCATGTACACAGCAGGTTTAAAAATCAGCATATGAGCGACAATTCTTCGGCCATGTGGCTGATCTTGAACTTCATGAGCCTAATGAATATATATATTATACCGAATCTTCGCCTATCTAACGAAAAAAAAAAAATGTGAAACAAACTTTATGTGAAAATTAAGCAATATTTCTCTCCAAGGCTGGCATAATCCGTCAATTCTCAGAAGTGTCTCTTGAAAAGATTAGTGGTAGATGTAACATCTTTTCTAAAAAAAATATATTATTAAGTATCATGCGACCCCTTACTAGGAAAAAAGGGATCGAAACGCGGGTTATGCATCGGGGGATGACAGAACACGAAGATCGAAAACCCATATTTTTTCAGTGACTCAATGGTCCCCTGGCTTCCTGTGGGTAAGGAAGCCCGACGTCTAGCCTTCTCGGATAAGGGCGAATATATTTCGGAGGTCCCGTGTGTACGTTACGCACGTTAAAGAACCCTTGGCAGTTCAGAATCGATAGATTCGATATGGCCTGAGTGCCGCTGTGGGGGCAAAATTTTCAAATTCCAAATTTCTACCCACAAAATTTCTCAGCAAAATTGGCAACTTCTGAAAGCCGAGATAATCCTATCTCTATGGATTGAAAGGCTTAAGAAAAACAAACTAGGAAAAAAAGAAGCAGCAGAAAAAGCAAATATTTTTAGAGCATAATTATCCTTTAACTGTTTGCCTGAGACCCACCAAACAGTTCTTTCCTAGAACTACATTCAAAGATGGCGACCCGCCAACCACATGGATCGGAGACTAGGTCCTAGCCTACTCACACTCCTGATTGACAATACGCTAGATCTACAGTTGAATGACCATTGGTCGAATACGTTAGAATGGACTTTTTGATACTCTTTAACACGCAGAAAAGGCAGTACTTTTAAGAGAAAACAGAAGAGCAAAATCGTATTTTCGGGGGAAAATCCTTATTTCAGGACGCACACCCCCCCCCCTTTTAACTGGACAAAGACGCTTTTTCAGATCTAGGCAATAGAGTTAATACTAATGATTTGGAAGGTTTTTACATCAAGCTGTTGTTATGCCAATGGCAAATAGTTTGAAATGTCCACATGATGCTTTTGTGATATGTTTTCAACATTGAGTATTCACGTGAAAGACAGCCAGCTTCTCTTTTTACATACTGGAGCACACTGCGTTGAGAACGGTTCACTCATGATTTAATGAATAGTTTATTAGTACAAGGTCACTGAGACAGGATAAGAGGATAGAGTGACCCCCTGATGTATCTCGATTGAAAAAAGTTTGTTCAAAAGGCGATTTTGGCTAGCACAAAACGAAACCTGAGCTCAGTCTCAATCAGCTTGAACTCATTACAACTTCATAGTGTTTCGCAATGTTTTATAGTTTTTAGTTTTTTATGTTGTAGGTCTACTTAAAGTTAAACCAGTTATTTGCTGTTCGGAGATGACTTGCGTACATGATTCACAACTTAAGGGGAGGGGGGATTAAAACAGACAGCTGTTTGCATTTTACGTATTGTACTGTGCTACTCTTGCTACAGTGCGAGAAACATTTCTAGCGATAATGGACAGATTTTTAGTCTGTCTGGAACACGTACTATCACTATTGCAGTCTCCTTCATATCCTTCTTGCATAGCATACTTTTTTATTTGGTAATTCAGAATATCCATGAACTCTAGCAGTAATGGCATTCGGTGTTCGTGGTGTCCTTAGCCTTATCTTATTTGAAATTTTCATAATATAGGCTAAATGCAGTTACACACAATTTTCAAAATAGTCTCGTGCATTTAAAGGTAGTTATGTTCAAAATACCAGCTTGCTTGCGACGGAATCTATTGATAGTGTGAACAGTATTAACGAATTTCGCTGTCAGTGTTTCTTTAATGTTTACAGAGTTACATCTCAACTGGTCATCAGGCTGGTGATATTAAGTTCATTGATTTTGACAATAAAATGTTGATAACCGCTACATTTGACATGGTTTGTACTTCGTAGGGCGTCAATTTGAAAACTTTATACACATCTGATTTCATTGTTTTTCAATGCAGGGCTTTTAACACGGTCTACCATTCTGTCATTCAACCATGACATCTATACAAGGAGCTATGCGCACACAAGGATTCCTGGCTAGCAACTGCTCCCATAAGACTACTTACCCGACAACTGCCGGCGCTGTACGGCTGTAGAATGTGAGCCCTAACCTGCAGGTATTTCTGAAAATGGTTCATTTTTTAACTCTTTGACCACTGAGTCGTTTTCAGTGTTTTGACCGGGCTATTTCAAGAGGTCATATTTTTAGCAATCTAGAATTTTTAATTTCCAATATTTGGCTCAATTTCAAATAAAACTGATTATGCTATATGTCATTGGAAAGAAAACGGATTCAATTTAAATACAGAAGTACTGAAACAGATATTGGGGAAAAGCATTGAAACAGACCGAGCCGATGTGTCGGCTCATGGTAGTCAGAGAGTTAAACTACTGTATTTGTCGTTTTATTTATATATAAATTTATTTTACCCACTTTTTTCAGTGACTCAACGGTCCCCTGGTTTCCTGTGGGTAGGGAAGCCTAACGGCTAGCCTTCTCGGATAGGGGCAAATATTTCGGAGGTCCCGTGTGTACGTTAGGCACGTTAAAGAACCCTTGGCAGTTCAAAATCCGCTGTGGGGGCAAAATTTCCAAATCCCAAATTTCTACCCACAAAATCTGTCAAAAATGGCAAATTTAAAAGCCGAGATAATCCTCTTAGGATTGAAAGGCTTCAGAAAAACAAAACAACAAAAAAAAAGATGAGATAACGCAATGGCTCTGTGTAACGCGTCTGCTCATGGAAAAAAAAAAAACAGGCCTAGATCGACTAGGGGATGGAAGGACACGATCGAAACCCCGCATTTTTTCACTGACTCACCCCCACCCCCAGCTACCTGTGGGTAGGGAAGCCTGACGTCTAGCCTTCTCGGATAAGGGCGAATATATTTCGGAGGTCTAGTGTGTACGTAACGCACGTTAAGGAGCCCCTGGCAGTTCAGAATCGTTGGACAAGTAAGGCTGAGTGCCGCTGTTCGAGCAAAATGATTGAAAGGCTTAAAACACCTGAATTGGGGGGGGGGGAGTGGCTCTGTAGTATGGCGCCTGCTCATGGAGGAAACGGCCGGGAACGACTCGCGGATCTTGCAATGGGGGATGGGAGGACACGAAGATCGAAAGCCCGCATTTTTTTCAGTGACTCAACGGTCCCCTGGCTTCCTGTGAGTAGGGAAGCTCGACGTCTACCCTCTCGGATAAGGGCGAATATATTTCGGAGGTCTCGTGTGTGCGTCACGCACGTTAAAGAACCCTTGGCAGTTAAGAATCGATGGAAAAGTAGGCTGAGTGCCGTTGTCCGGGCAAAATTTCCAAATTCTAAATTTCTACCCACAAAATTTCTCAGCAAAAAATGGCAACTTCTAAAACCCGAGATAATCCTACTTTCTAATGATTGAAAGGCTGAAGAAAAACAAACACTTAAGCTGGGGGAAGGGGAGGGGGGGCAGTGGCTCTGAGGTTCACTGTCTGCTTCAGAGGGTAAAAACAACTAGAGTCAGTGAGGTTGCGGATTCTGCATGACTTGCGGATCTTCATCGGGGGATGGAAAGACACGAAGACCGAAAGATATGCATTTTTTTTTTTTCAGTGACTCAACGGTCCCCTTACTTCTGTGGGAGGCCCGACATCTAGCCTTTTTGGATAAGGGCTAATATATTTCGATTTCATGTGTACGTTACGCACGTTTAAGAACCCTCGGCAGTTCAAATGTTCGATGGCAGAGTAGGCTGAGTGCCGTTGTCCGGTCAAAAATGCCAACTTCCAAATTTCTATCCACAAAATTTTTCAACAAATTGGCAAACTTCTGAGAGCAGAGTAATTCTTTCTTAGGATTTAAAGACTTAAGGAAAGCAAAACACCTGAGATGGGGAGGAGACGTAGTGGCTCTGTGGTTTGATGTCTGCTTCAAGGTGAGAACAACTCACTGCGGTGAGGCTGGGCTCGTCTCGCGGATTCTCCATTGGGGGATGGAAGGACACGAAGACCGAAACCTGCATTTTTTTTTTTTTTTTCAGCGATTCCATGGTCCCCTGGCTTCTCTAGGTAAGGAAGCTCGGCAGCTAGCCTTCTCGAATAAGGGCGAATATATTTGGGAGGCCCTATGTATACGTTACGCACGTTAAAGAACCCTTGGCAGTTCAAAATCGATGAAAGAGTAATCTGCGTGTCGCTGTCGGGCAAAATTTCCAAATTCCAAATCTCTACCCACAAAGTTTCTCAGCAAAAATTGGCAACTTCTAAGAGCCGAGATAATCCTTCTCACCAAAATCAGGCAGCTACTCAAAGCTGAAATAATCCACTATCTCAGGATCGAAAGGCTTATATAAAAAAGAAATTAAAAAACAAAAAAACGAGATAACCATTCCAAACGAAGTTAAAAGGCTTACAGACACCTGACCCTCCTGAAGGCAGGAGATAACCGCCTTCAGGTGGTTGGAAGAAGTAATAAAGACTAACACCTGCAGGCGGCGAAAGCCCGCCATCGGTGGGATGTCTCGACGATTAAGAGGGTGGCATCTTTTCTTCCCTTGCTCCTGGCTTCTGTCCTGCTCTTTCCTCTTGTTCTTGACGTGTACACTTAGCCTGTCTCCCGTTAAACCCTAAAACAAACAAGATAGCCGATGTTTTAGCTGCATAGCCAGTTTCTGAATGATAAATCTTTGAGTGAACTACTGTATTGTATCTCTGTATTTGTATAGAATATACTGGCACAACCGAAGCACTTAAACCATGAATTCACAACTGCAGACCCACAAAATTAAATGAAAGCATTGTGTACCACGTGTACTTCAAAACTGTGCACACAGCCCCGAGATCCAAAAATTCAATGTGAACCACATTACGTTGTTATTAGCTACGCATTTGCTTTTTAAAATACGGAATACTTGGATTACGCGTGAATTTGAAACATTTTTACATCACCAGTGAACAGTAAAGAAAACAACAAAATAACGCATGCATATTGATATTCGTATAGAAGTGTGCAAGGGTCTCGGGTTTACATTTCATAGGTCACTAACAGCGAAATTCGCTATCGCGAAGAGGTCTTTGACAAACTCAGATTTGAAAATTTGACTCACAACGTTCTTACAGATGTATGAGCGATGCAAAGGTTTCATTTCACAAACTTCATTCGAAAGTTTCTTTAAACAAAGTGTGGAATTTCAAGGCTTGCGGGCTAAATGTAGCTAGACCCAGTAAGTGCAATATACAACAGAAACAATGCAAACACTGGACGTGTTTTCGTTGAGTGAAAATCAAACTCATCCAAAAGACCGGTGCATTCAACATGTGTGCGCTTGCCATGCACGTCCCAGAATGGTGTCAGGTTTTCCCAGGCTAGATCTAGATCTAGATCTCAACATTTTAAAAATATCCACGAAGGTCGTGGGATCTCAGCTACTGATATTAAATAAAAATACAATTTGTGAGTTGTGCTTCGTTCGAGTTTGCCATGTATTATTGGTATAGGCGTGTCATTTATTTGTGTTGGGGTTTAACGGCACATCAGTACGATCATGGCTATATTGTGCTAAAAACGGTAAGATACCTTTTACAATATGACAGGAAGAAATAAAAGAGCAGGACAGAAGACAGGAGCAAGGAGACAAAGAAATGGCACACGAGGAACTTTGAGGATGGCATTCCATGCGAGGCAACCCACCGATGGCGGGCTTTCACTGCCTGCAGATGGGAACAAAGAACCTACATAAAAATTTTAAAAAATCCCCGGGCCCACCCGGGGGCCCATAGGCGTGTATGTGTGTGCATTACAATGTCTGGCAATAATGTCAATGACAAACTTTCTTTTTTTTTTTTTTTTGTAACAGTGGGTGATTTCACTGTGAACCGCGTCAAACACCCGCTTAGTAAGCTTGGGACATGTAGGTTCCAAGATGTTCATCACTCACCAGGCCACTCTTGTACTGCTGGGCGATGACCCGGCATTCGAAGACTGAGCTTGGCACAATGCACAGATTCGGAGTTCTGCTTGGCATTCAGGGTTTGAGTGGTCCTACAAAATATTCTATTCTTTGATTTCACGTATCGTAAAAGTTCTGTCACTGTATTGCTGGGTGAAGATTCGGCATTCGCAGACTGAACTTTTCGGCATTTTTTCTTAGATTGGGTTCGAAACTCAAACAAAAAAAGTTGTACTAAATGTCGCCAATAATTTATTAATTATAACACTACACATCTTTCTGTTTGGCCTTTATACACGTGTACATACTCAGTCAAGGTATGCACACTACAGCCCAGCTTGTGCTGATGCGCCGTTAAATTCCAACATGGACCACTCTACAGCTGGATGAAGATTCGGCTGTGAGTTGTGACACCATGGAAATCTACCACTTCACATCACTTCACACAATATTGTATAGGCTTCAACAATTGGATGATTTAGAGTTTAAAGTTAAATGTGATTTTTTTTAAACATGGGCCATTTAATGTAGATCTATAACCGAGCGAGGGTTTGGTTGTGAGCTATATCTCTAATGGGGCGAGCGGCCATTTGATGTATAAGTCGCCCACTGTGTTTATCCTACAGCTGGTTGTGAGTGCTTACATGACTGCAGGAAGATGCCATTAGAAAAAGATAGCCCATACTGGGAGTTCTGCTTACCATTCAGGGTTTGAGACAAACAATGCATTCAGCCTTTGGTCCGACAAAATATGATCCTTGATTTCACTTATCGTAAAAGTTCCCTCTCTGTATTGCAGGGTGAAGATTCGGCATTCGCAGACTGAACTTTACATTAACAAAAAAAAAAAAGTTGTACTAACACATTGCAATAATGTTCATCGTTATAATAGTCTGGTGAAGACTGTTGTGATTCACAGCACTGGCATCAAACCTCCGTACATGATCAATCATTTTATAACACTCCGCATTAATTTCATAGTTGGAGTTGCAATGTCAGACTAGTCTGCCTATTCACTCACTGAATGACCTGATTGAGAAATGTACTATCGATTGGTCCATGAGATGCATCGCAGGCAAAAACCAAGTCCATCTCCATGGCTGTGAATTAAAATGTAAGGAGCATACGAAGTTTAAACAATTCATAAGGCAAATTTTGCCAGTTAAACTTCTTACCCTATACATACTATTGTAAACTTTGCTTTTCGTAAATGAGGCAAAAGTCCATGTATGTTATCTCCATCAGTAGCCTTCCATAGACATTTTCAGATATCATGTTCCAACACAAATATTATATCATTGATAATGAGCACGTACATCAATTTGAAGTAAAAAAAAAAAATAAAAAATCTTGGGCATCCAGGAAATACAAGTGTTGTTGTTCCACGACAATAGTGTGTAACAGTGTTGAGTTCCAGTGATACATGTACTTCTTTTCTAAGACTGTTCACAGCCACAATGCTAAAATGTCATTGCAAAGTGCAGCTTCGGAAGAACTGTCCGCAACACAGCAGTGAACATCAGTGTTACTCGTACAGTTCTTTTTCGCAGGCTGGGATCAGAAAAAAAAAAAAAAAAGTGCAACTGCGTTTGTCACCCTCGCAAGAAAAGTGGCGCAGTTGCTAACATGAGAATTTGCGCCACTGTGCTTGATAATCTCTGAAATTCTCGAAGAATCGTGCACTAGGAACAAACAGTAAGGTAGTCCAATCTTCATTCAAATGCATATCAAAATCATCTTATAGTATTCAACTCAACTCATCTTATAGTATACCCACTCATTACGTCATTTGTCAAACCTTTGCTTCGGGTGGTGACCAACATGAGAATTCTGCACACAATTATTCAGGAAATCCCATAATCTAGGGCTCGGACCGATGGTATGTGAAAATTGATTTGACATTTCAATCCCCAAGTTTTCATAAATATCAAATATTGCTCTGTGAATGCTAAAAAAACAATATTATGCAATATGTAAACATCACACTGATTAAAAATAATCTAATGGGAGAAAGAGCATGGAACGGAGATTAGGACGAGAGGTATAGAAAGAAGTGGCGGGAAATAATTTCAAAAGTATAAACTTAACTTCAATAGCTGTCTTAGGGAAAGAGACCTTTGACTAAATGTTGCATTTTCAATCAGCTCATAAACATTTCTAAAATTTATTGAAAATGAAAGTGTCGGGCGGCATACAGAAAGCATCCGTCTTCCGAAAGTGGACACGTATAGATGATATTCACCATGTATGTGCTTGGCATAGCCTTTGAGAGAACTGCGGATCGGCTGTGCACAATCTTCTGAAACCCCTCTGTCAAACAACTCTGAACAACATTCTGCATAGTCTGTGCGTTGTCCGTGTGTTGATTAGCGTCCTCGAGTGGTGCATAGTATGAACAGTTTACCAGACAGAACGTCGGGTCCACTCTGGTCATCGTGCTAGGTGTGTGGGTTCCTTTAGACTTGCGGTTCAATAGACTCGTTGGGAATCTCTTCATGATCACTCGGTGGTGTTCAACGCTCCCTTGCTTTTAATCATTCATTGTGAGTTGTCGGGTGGTATTGTCGGATGGTACTGACACCCAGCGCATTTGTTTTATGAGAAAAATCAGTGCATGCCTCCTCTTTACAAGCCTTTTCAACTGGCGCGTGATTGAGTCCCGGGGTATAAGTAGGTTCTTTGCTCCCCCATATAAATGCAGGCGGTGAAAGCCCGCCATCGGTGAGAATCTCTCTCATGATATGCCATTCTGTTTCAAGGGTGACATCTCGCACCTCAATGTTGATGGGGTGGGGAAGGGAGGGGGAGGGAAGGGGTGGGTTGGGGAAGTGGTGGGGGTGGGGGAAGGGGGAAACATATCTAAATTCTATGTTTTTTTCCCCCACAGGAGACTGCCAGAGGCTCATATCATCCTTGATGCATGTCGCAAGGCGATATGGTAGGTAAAGAAAGGAGCTTCCGTGATCAGGTAAGTGATCAAACTGCAGTTCTAACAATCATCTTTTCTCAAGATTAATTTGTCGTGAAAATGAATCTGAACATTACAGGAGTCATTGGAGAGAAGCTGTAAAAATAATACATACATGTACTTTGTCTATCAATGGAGAGAATCTGTAAGAACACATTTTAAGCTAATGAGCTCTCAGGCTTTCGTTTTCTTTTATAATTACACGGCGTATCAAATCGTAGGTAAGAAAAAAAAAATCAAATCTTTTTATTTTTTTAAACAGGAACGAGAATCGGAAGACACGAAAATTGCCACCAACCATGACAGACCACCAGACCAGTCATAATACAGGAAGCAGAAAAACCTCATGAACCGATCCTGCCATAATCATTGGTATATATATCATCTGTAATTATTCATCTTCAATGATCAATGCACACCATCTATAATTAGCTCGTCGGACCATGTTAGCGTTAGGGTGGACCGTCACCCCGCCCGTCGGACCTACATGTTGGCGTTAGGGTGGACTTGCGCTGGTCGAGGGTCCCAGCAGCTAGAGCCAGAGGGGTTGTTCTAGGTCTCTACGACAACCGAGAAGGTAAAGAAAAATGAAGTGCGTCGCCCGGGGTCCACCTATCATCTACTTTGTTTTTTTGTGACACTTCGATGTTCGATGGCCAAATTTGCCGTTTACCACGCTTGTTTGTCCTTTCGTCTGCCTATGTCAATTGCAGAGTCCCACTGTATGTCGAGAAAAGAGAAATGCACCAACTACGCCCATCCATACATGCATGTACACAGAGAAAAACAAAAGGGGGGGGGGGGGGGAACTGGGGAGAGGGAAAGGCACATGCGCTCACAGACATATAGTGGTAAAGCAAGTAGGCATTTTGTGTGACACACAAAATAAAATATAGATATGTAGGAAAGTGAGCAGGCAACCGCGCGCGCACACATGCCGGACCGACAGACACGGGGCAGGCTATACGCATGCACACATAGAGGAAAGCAATGCGATCTCACACACAGACACAAACACGAAACGGGCAAGCACGGACGTGCACAGAGGAAACAGGTAGGTACAGGCCATGACCATAAATGAACTAGCATGTCTTATGATGCAGACCTAGGCGTTCCTATACCAGGCCAGACGGTTTGTGTCACCAGATTTAAAACACTATGCAAAAAAAAAATCAGTAACAAGAGGCCAAATTTTTTACCTGAACAAAATTTTATTCATACAAATCATAACTTGGCCAAAATGAGACACTAATTTAAACAGATCAGTGACATGAAAACATTCATCGCATTCAAATCTGAGAAATAATAATATATTAGACATTTAGCCTATAACAATAGCCAAATTAAGAAAAGGGCGCCAAATCTGTGAGCACCATGCATGCAGAGTTCAACAAGAGTCACATGATCTGAGTTTCGCTCACCGAAGTTTCGTCGTCTCAAAATGAAAGCCTCCAAACTGTTATAAAGTTATTGCAGTTAAGTTCAATTCTAGGGCCACGATTTATTGCCAGCCTCCAACTGAATCCGGCCTGTTTATAGGGACGAACGGGGACATCGCGGCCCCAAGGTTAGACGTCTACCGCTCGGTAAAATGTTGCATGGTTCAAATCCTCCTGGGAAATTGTAAAGAATCTGTTTGCTATCCCCCTCCCCTCCCCCTCTGATTCCAGTCCCCTGGCTTCTTGAGTGGGGAAACCGGACGTCCAGCCTTCTCTGACAGTGAATGTATTTCAGAGGTCTCGTGTATATTAAAACACATAAACCCTTGTTGTTAGAAATCGAATGTATATCAGGTAGAGAGATACGGCTGTCCGGGCATAATTTCCAGATTACAAGGTCTTATTTTTATCAAACCAATTTCCTTTCACCTGACTCTTAGTATTGAAAGGCGTGTAGGGTGCATAAAAATATATTAAAATACGTCATAAAATCGAAAGGGCTCAGTTCCCATTGCAATATACTTGGTGGAATTGGAAGTGTTGTGAACTTTTAAATAAAACAAGAAACTTCTTCTCTCCTCTGTGATCTGATTTGATCACAAGCTCAGTTAGGTTACGGTATTTGTGCACCTTTCAACGGGGGGGGGGGGGAGGGGGGGATTTATATCGGCGAAACAACACGTTACAAGACTGCAAAACGATACGCAGGATGCGGTACCTATGAACTCCCCACAGACACAACACTAGGCTCTTGACCAGAATGTCGGCGCTCAGAGACAGGGACCCGACTGCAATATTGAAATAAGTGCATACAGAAAAAAAAAAAATGCACTGGATGGGGAGAACATAATTTATGACTAAAGTTTTCGCTGTGAGTGATAGACGTAAAGACATCTACAGCTATTCATTCAATCAACCTAGATGTCCCCCGAATAATTAAAAGTACAATGCAGTTTATATATATTAATAATATATAATAGATATAAGTTAAGTTGTTTTGTCAGTTAATATATAATATATATAATATAATATATAATATAGCTGCACCAAAAGGTTCGAAAAGCTGTGAAATGTGAAAATTAGTCCAGCTTCTCCGACGAGTTGTAAAATAAGAGCTTTAATGCAGTTTTTTTTTTGTTTGTTTTTCAATAGGGCACAAAATGTAATGAACTGAAATGTAATGCACCTTTACTGACGAGTGACAAAAAAAGTAGATCTATGCATTGATGCATAAAAAAAAAAAAAATAAAATAAACATTTTAAATACTTTT
>JBCAUA010831952.1:0-14128 GCA_038406235.1 Peronia verruculata
TCGGCATTGATTTTTAGGGTGAGTACTGCTGATACTGGAATTTTTTCTCAGATACTGGATTTTTTAGTCCAGGATACCAGATCAGCTCTGAGAAAAGTGGCAGGTCTGGGGAAGCATTGTTTTGGAAGAATGATAATGGAATAATATTAATAACTCTAAACTGATAGTAATTCAAACCTCTGATATTTTCAGCTCAATGACCAGGGTGAACCAGCCTGGACATATGATAATGATCGTAAGTCATGGTACTATCATCAGTTTTCTTCTGACCAGCCAGATCTCAACTTGAGAAACGAGGAAGTGATCAATGAAATAAAGGTAAGAAAATTGGAATATTATAGATTTTGCTAATGTGTGAAATATTTACAAAAAAATTAAATTCTAGTCCATAATTTTCTAGGCAAAAGCTCCTCTTGGGCAGATAATCCTTTGTGCAAAAACGTAGCTGCCAGATTTTGACAAGGATGTCAGTCTTCCGACTGGAATCAGAAATCCAACTTGCTGGTTGCCGCCTGCTTTTCTATTTTTGGCCAATCATCTGCCAACTTTTGCTAAGCTCCCTAGCTGATTGTGGTTTTGTGTTATTTTATAATGTAGTTTAAGTGCCAAATGAAATCGGAGATTTAGAACGAGATTGGTGTTTTTTTGGTTAAAGATTAAGATGAAAGTTCTTAGCGCTCGGTTCCTCATATCTGAGCACATACAGTTAAATGTCATGCGAAGTTAATGAAAAATCAACACATCAGTATTGACAACAAAATAATATACCCATGGTCCTAGAGAAACTAATAAAAGGGGGATAATTTTTTTCCTGCTTTTTGGTGAAAAGTTTAATATCCCCAATTTAATCACTATTTTGAATTTTCAGCTTCAACTCTGAGCTTTCACAGATAAAAAGGCATGGTTCTGCTCTTGAAAATTCAGCAGCAGTATAGAACTAGACCTCTGCTTTTACTTTTACCTTGAATAAATTAAAATTTTATAGGTGAAACTGATTTTATCAAAATATTTTACAGGATATAATGAAATTCTGGATGGAAGCAGGTGTCAGCGGATTCTATGTCCAGGATGTCGAATATCTAGTTGAGAATGAAGATGTCACTGTGGTGAATGCTTCAGACAGAAGTCAAACAAGGAATCATGAGGACACATATACATTTTTGGAAGAGCTGCGAAAAATTGCCAATGCATACTCTGACAAGCCAGGCAGGGAAAAGTGAGTAAACTACTCTTATGTAAATGTTTTTGACAGTGAATTATGATATTTTTATGAACTCTGAAGATCTTGGAAAGTAAAACTTCCCTTTACTTAGGTATAGATTATCCGCTCAGCAACTCAGCATTATCCATCTGTTCAAGGAAAAGAACAATTTAATTTTAGTCTAGCAAGGCTCACTGATGCCCTTCAGAAGAAACTCACAAGACATTTAATTTCTAGTGATATGAAATTGAATTTCGCCTACTTTTCTCCAGGGTGTTGATTGCCACCGTAAGGGATGCATCCAGAAATCAGACCCTGGAGTACTTTGGTGCTGATGACATGAAACGGTTGCACATTGTGGCACCTATGTTTGAGAAGCTTAGTCACAGTGACAATGCAGAGAAAGTAAAGATGATGGTGGAAAATCGTCTTCTGGATGGAACTAAGCAATGGTTGGGGCTTCAGGTAAATAGCTGACGCTAATCATGACCACAGTGATTGAAAACAGATCAGTAATTTAAGTGACAGGATTACTTTTACAGGAAAGAAATGATAGTAAAGGGAACTGTGTTGGCAAGCCTGCCAGTATACATTGCCGCACGGAAGTACTTCTGCCGTAAGTAAAAAAAAAAAAAGCAACTTTTCAGGAAAAAGAAAAGTTGTGAACAGAACATCATGATTTTCCATAAAATTTTATTCATAACATAAATATAGGACGTGGCAATGTATCACTGAAATCTTGGAAATATGTCTCGCAGCCAGTCAGAATGAGACGTATGTTGATTTTTCTCCACAAGGGGTTTTTGGTATCATGTGAAAGCTTATTTCATACCCTTTCAGGTGGTGGAAAAAGTTTTGAGATAGCCTTTTTCTAGCCAGAGATATTGCAGTTTAAAGAGACCGAAATTCTGAGAAAATCGAGTTTAAATGAACGGTTACACGCATAAATCTTTATAGCTTACCTCACAAAAACCCGATTTTAATGAAATATTTTAAAGTCGGGGATTAGACCGATATTGTCTTGTTCAGAAATGAATGTACTTTCGATTTGATGTCTGACCCCCCTCATCACATTGAAAGCCCGATTTCTCTGATCTAGCCCAGCGACTTGCGTCTCATGTCGACTGGCCTCGAGACATATATGGATATTGAGTTAAAGCAACAGTATCAGTATCTGTCGTGAATCTGGTTCAATCATTATTAATGCAAGTTGACTTCCAACAATAGTATACAGAAGAAAGATGACAGAAGTTGAGTCTCTTGTCACAGTGAGTCCAGTTACAGTGTCAACATTGAAGCATGCCATGTTATTCTGCAATTCACAAGCCATACGGCGACATACAGCAGTAGTATTTCAAAACAGATTGCAAGAATAGAAAATACACATAGGGTGACTTGAGTTCGAACAGTAATATTTCAAGATTTTTACATGGTGTTTTTTTTTTTTTTTTGTAATATCTCATAAACAGATTAAAAATTGAATACGAGATTTTGTCACATGATGCATCAGCCCCATCCATACTCAGGGTTCAAATATCTCAAAATCGCAAAAGTTAGACTCACGGCAGTAGTATTTCCGGGCGGCGACATGTCTCTGATAAGTCAGATCTTTTGTTACGTGATAGCTGTTTGAGCCAAAAACTATTAATGATGATTAGGCATACTGAAGAGTAACATTGACTTTGTTGGCATCTTCAACGAATTCCTTTCATGGTACATAAAGGCAATGGAAGGGGCTTCACTGTGGGTGCAGTTCTATCGCTTTTGTCATACATTCATATCGTCACATCTGTCTTAATGGTATGTTCCTTTTTTTTTTCTTTGCTTTCTTTCCTAAAAATTTTTTTTTTTTGTTAACAGATTTACAAATTTATTTTTTTTTTAGCTGGGTAACGAATATGTAGACCGCATCGCCTCAAGACTGGATGATGGAAATGGAAGTGGTGAATACAGGTCTCGCTTGATGGGGGCACATGCACTCCAGCTACTACTGCCAGGCACACCAATCAACTATTATGGAGATGAGTTTGGCCAAAGGAATGGTCCTAACGTAACTGTAAGTTATGCATCAATGGGAAGAAAAAAAAAATTGAGACCTTTAAATAGTTGACAGTGGCATGAAATTGTCAGTATATTGTTAATGGCCACATTTCAGGGGAGAAAGATTTGTAAAATAAAGCCTGTCATCTTCAAATGATATTCTGTTAGTACTGTTACTCTTTTTTTTCAAGAACTGATGTGTGGAAAAAAACATAATCAAAGGAAATACATTATTTGCTGAAAATAATACAGAACAGAGAAGTATGTTATCTTGATAGAGGCATAGCAGAAATCATCAGCATAGAACATAAGTAATTAAGAACTGATTTTTTTTTTTAAATTTAAAAAAAAAAAAAATATTTTTAATTATGTTTAAAAATTCTTTTCACAGACTCCTATGCAGTGGAATACTCAGAAGAATGCGGGCTTCACTGGCCCAGATGTAACACCCTGGCAGCCAGTAGGATCGGACTATGAGAAAGACAATGTGTTGGTCAGTATTGGATAATGTTGTTCAAGGATTTAAGAGTTTTGCAATGGAATGACAACCTGATTCACTGCAAAGAAAACATCAATGCCATAGAGAATATAATAAACAGACGTGCATAGCTATATTTTATGAAATATGAATCTTAAGAGGTATTTAGACCCAACTTTTGTCATTAGCTAGCTGCTTTCCATGTCTGGTTTCATACAAATCTATGATCAATTACATTGATTTTGTTACAGATGGGCACGTCCTATTATACTGGAAAGACCCCTCTGGAAGCATTCCAGGAACTGGTGAAGCTTCGTGGTAAAGAATCATTCCAGTGGGGCAAAACTCAGGTAAGTATCGCTGTCTTTGAAACAAATGTCTTGTTACTTGGAGACATTACATTGAAGTGAAAGACATTGTTTTCCAACAATGGATGTTGAATAGGTTTTATTTAAGAAAAAAAAAATTATTTAGAGATTTCAGTGCGATTGAACATGATATAGATTTGAAGGAGAGAGTACTGTATAATTTTGTTGAGACCAGTTGCGCCTTGGGTAATGTGGGTCAATAGTTTTCAGTAATGGTGGGCATGTTTGACTTGGGAAAAAAATAGATCAGAGGAAAGTGCCTGTAAATGTGAGTTGAAAGAATAAAATTATAGAAAGAGGAAGAGTTTAAGCATCAGCAAAAGGTGTGAATTATTTTCCAGTAATGTGTTTGCTCCAGCCTTCATTTCAGAATTAAAATACTCCTATTCCTCATAATGTAGTGGTCCCGTACAAGCATGCTTTGTGTGTGAATATATATATATAACGCCTGTCATCTTCAAATGATATTCTGTTAGTACTGGTACTCTTTATATATATATATCAACAATATATATATATTTTTTTTCTTTTTTTTTATTATCTGAACCATGTCAGTGCCATATATAGTCCATTAGAGTGTAGAACTTGTTTTGTCAACAGATTTGCACTCCAAATGAGAATCTACTCCTGTTTACACGCAAGGCCACGCGCTTCCCATTTTTCCTCACCCTCATCAACCTGAGTGACAAGGAAATGCCAGTTTCCCAGCATGACCTGGAGTGTATGTCCATCAAGGACGAGGGCACTGTCCGTTTCCACTCCAGGGACGATGAAGGAAAGGAACTCAAGGATGAGACTCTAAACCTCAAAGACTTCGGTCTTAAGTTACATCCATTTGATATCATTGTGGTGGAGTTTCCCTCAGATGACTAACAACCCACATTAAAGCACCATCTAGGAAAATGTGGAATACATGCATCATACTCTCAGCTTCTAAGACAATTCATTGTACTTTTGATTCATGTTACTTATTTGCAAGGGCATTAGTTATGTCAGCTGCCACACATAGCTCAAATCCAGATATAATTTAACTGGTTGAAATGATCTGTCATATATATATGACACATTTTAAATTGTAAAAGAAATGCAGCAGACAAGAACAAATAAGTTTTGGTTGATCAGAACTGGTCTGGAGTGAGTCCACATGACAGTTAAGATCCTATGCTTGATTCAGTGTCAATTTACAAAGAGAATTTTGAACCACAAGCTTTGTGTGTTGGAAATATTTTTTATCATTATTGCCCGTAAAATGCATTATCCTTTATTTTTTTTTTTTGTTAACCTATCCATGTTATGATACCTTTTCTTTGCATGAACTCACTGTCCTAGTTTCAGCTATAATTGTGCATTCCACTCCAGTCATAAATGTGTGTACATTATCTATGGATATACTGCCTATTGTGTTAGAAAATGGTATTCCTGAAAGGATAGTAGAAATTTTGATCCAGTGTCTGCTACTATCATGTTAATGGAAGTTATGAACTTCCCATAGAAAAATGAGTGCACATTTGTCCAGAAATGTTGTTTGGATGTGACAAGAACTAATGTGACAATTTAAAGAGCTATTGATTATGCTGCTGTAGGTTCAAGTGAGCATGTACATTTCTCCTTATCTGTTTTCTGGTCTCTCATTGTTGCAAATTATTGGCATTTTGACGATTATAAGTGAGCTTTGTGCTCTGATTTAAAAAAATTTTTTTTTTTTTTTGTGTTGAAACAGAGAAAAAATGATAGAATTAGGTGTCAGAATCACTGTTGATTGCAGTTAAAAAAAAAAAACTTTGCAATTTTGGGGGAATGGGGAGAAAAGACTGTACCAAGAAAATACTATGAATGAATAAAATTAATAGCCTTGGTTGAAACCATTGTTGCTTGTTTTTAATGTGTGAAATAAATTGCAGCAAACCTTGTTCTCTTTTAACTTTTCAAGAATACATATTTACAATTCAGTTTCACTCTTAAGCATTTGCCAGTCCTGTAGTGCAAAATTCCTTTTTCAATTGAGGCGGAGAAAAAACTTCAAGCAACATAACACATCAGTCTGAATGAAATGCTTGCTTTTGTCAAATTCAGTAATCACCACAACATTGGATAGTCACATGGATGATGGACATACGAGTCATCTTATCCTGCAGTCTTTCCTATGGTTGTAGATATTCTTCTCTTGGAAAGTTATTTAGTTTAGAATGCTATTTTAGTTCACTTATTCAGAAAATGCATCTTATAAAATACATCAGGCACAATCAGGTTCAGCCGGCTCAGTGTTAAATGAGACACTTGGACCTTATGTGAACTGGAAGAACCTAGTCACATAATCGTTTCAGTGCTAACAATATTTTATATCTCTTGAAGAAACTAGAGCTTTGTATAGTTGAGATATTTGTCTGCATTTCTTCCACAAACATCAAAGTGTGCATTGATTTAATCAAGTTTTTGACCGGGCACCCAATACCAATGACCATGAAAAGGATCTACAAATACATATAAATTAATACAGATATATGCAATGTGCTCTTTGAGATTAGGGAGAAATACAAATACATTTGACTTGAGAACACATGGTATTGTTAAAAAATAGATAAATAAGCATGAAGGTGCTTTTTAGTTTCTTCTCTACAAAAAAAAAATTAGGCCCATAATAGTATAATGGAAATTCTTTTTTTTTTTTTTTTTGAGGAAAAAAAAAAACGCTACAACGTTTACATCATTTTTCTTATACATGTATCAGTATCTGTTGTAGTTGTAGATTTGAGGCAAATTGCAATTTCAAATGAAGAACTGTTCAGACAGTTCAATGAAAAAAATGTATGGATGGATGGAAGAAATTGAAGAAAGGACAATGTGTATACTGAATGTTTAAATTGCTAAATAGGTACAATAAACAATAAAAACAGTACACATTAATTACAGCATGGTTTTGAAAGTCAAGCTGTGTGTGGAATGGACATCCATACAAACAATTGAGAAGAAAAACAACAAAAAAATGTGAGATTGAGGACATCAAACTTAACTTATGAGGAACTCATAAAGCAGAGGAGAATGTAAAATTTAAGTGGAAAACAAAATAAAGCAAAGAAACGAGAGAGCAAAAGAAATAAGAAAAAGGCAGTTCACCCTGAGGCCATGAGGTGAGTTAAGAAAAGAAATTACATATGTAAATAGATCTACATTTAAAAATAAGAGGAAAATCGGGATAAAAGCCTTGTAATAATGGCAAACACTAACAGTAACAGACAAGAAAAAAAAGTCAACTACAGAAGAAAAATATTGGATTCCCATTCCTCGCACTCACACGTAGCTATCTTGGTCTTGTCAGAACATACGGCGCCGATTATTGTCACATCACTCCGGACATACACAGCCAGCAGCAACTTGGGTTAGTAGATGACAGATTTTTTTTTTCTACATGTATATTTGTTGTACACAATAACACATAACAAACAAGGTTCTTATCACATACATGTATTAATATTAACGCTCGCAGTTTAATCTGGCGCTAAGGTATTCACACATACTCGTAGTTAATGAATGATGCAGACAACTGCTAACTTTGCATGTCAGTGTAGGCTACATGATCACAATGTTAACATTCAGCAGTTAGTAACACCGTGATCAAGTCGTAATAAAACATCACACTCACACATGAAAATGTTACCATTCAAGAGCTATGATACTCATAAAAAACATTGCGAACATGACCATGAATAAAAAAAAAAAAATACATTGTACGTGTAATAATGTTAGTTTTTATAAAGGTGATTACATAAATAGCACTCAACACACGTCAATAAAATTTTAAAAACAGAATACAAATTAATACAATCCTATTTGACAGCATAACTAGTACATTAAAACAACAATCATGTCAGGTGAAACATCACAATATGTAATATCAGAACTTAACATTCTAATCACATTGCAGGCTACATGTTGTTGTTATGGTTTAACGACACATCAACACGATTAGATCTACGGCTATATTGTGTTAAACACGGTAAGGTACATTTACACGTGAAGAAGAAGAGAGGAAAGAAAGCGGGACAGAAGACAAGAGCAAGGAGAGGGAGAAGAGATGTCTATTGTCTCCCTTGGAATGTCGAAGAGGGCACTCCATGGGAGACACCCCACCGACGGCGGGCTTACACTGCCTGCAGGTGGGAGCAGAGAACCTACTTTATTATATAAAAAATACTTATATAAACCCCGGGCCACCGTGGGGGGACATTGTACATGTATACATAATCTTATAAACAAGTAATATGAAACATTACATGTGCATGTAATGCTATAGAAACGTAAAATGTCACATTAATGTTAGTATTTAAGGGTGATAAAATCAATAATTGCAAGCATGTCAATGCTGAATAACACATTATACTTACAGTGTCAGTTCAGCAGATTTAATGTACATGTACGAGTACCACTGAACATCCTCACTATCCGCCATTTTATCGCTATGTTAATAATTATTATTTACGACCAGCTAGCTCAAATACTTGTAAGTTGTATAAAAAATGTACATGTACAATGTAAATTGACAATAACGTTGCATACATTGTTACAATCTTACTTGGCATTCAGCAGCACGACTACATAAGTCATCAGCACGACATGTAATATTAGCGTTAATGATTCACATCATGGTTGTAAAAATGACAGTAGAAACTTGTCAATGTAAAATATCACAATACATTGTACATACATGTACATCTACATTTACACGTACAGTCATGACTGTACATCTGTAATGTTAGTTCAATAAGAGTGACATGTACAGAACATGTATTTCGGATATAACTACATTAACATACATGTAATAGCATAACAACACTGTAAGCATTTCAATGTAAAATGTTAGAATGTAAAATGTCACAATGTAATACATGTACATGTAGGCTACTACATGTACATGTTTGTTCACTAATGATATACGAATCACATAACACTATTGTGTTACATTATTTTTTGACCACGGTTGTGGACAGCTGAGATAACCACCACTACAGGCGGTTGAAAAGCTTATAAATACCATAACCATGTACATGTAATAATAGTATTCAGCAGTGCGTCAAAGCTATATGAATTAATACGTCGTCGATGTAAAATACATGTACCTGTAGATCTATATATAGATTTAAAGTTAGAATCTTGAAATAGTTCGACACAAATAGACCACTTGTACATTTATCTAATTCTAACACCTCCGAGATGAAGAGGAAAGACTGCAGCAAATAGAACACCTTCCAAGAGTAAATTAAAAAAAAAAAAAAAGCATTATGTTTACCTCTCTAATTCATCTACTTTCAAGAGATGTTGCATACATGTACATGTACTACTGAAGATGCTCACTGTCCGCCATTCCCCGCTATGTTATTTACGATCAGCTAGTTCAAGTACAAGGTGGATTGTGATATCGATACATGTAAAATATGTATTATGCATCTATCACCTCTGGCAGGAGCCCTTAACAATGAATGTACAGTAGAAAGCCGGCCTTTCAAGTTTTCAGACAGGACCAAGTTCAACTTTCTATCTCCTCTGGTTTCAGAGATGCAAGCATTGTCGAAAATGACATATTCGATTATTGCGTTTTGCTCCGAATTTACAACAGATAGCTTGGAAGATAAATGGAGTGAAATGTAATATTTGTGTCTCTGTTTGTTTCAAAATGTCAAATGCTGCTCTGTAACAACAGTATCTTAATCACAGTAATAACTAATTTTAGAGAAGGCAGAGAAAAATGCTGTCATGTTCATTTGTGTTCAATTGAAATAGGTAGGAGAGTGGCACTATTTAATACTACATGGAGGCTACATGTATATTCATAATAATAGATCTATGTCTACAAGCTGATTTGCTGATAAATTTGTGAATTTGTGCAATATTTTACAGTAGATACCGAAGTTAATTTATTTTGAACAGTAGTGAGAAACCTGCAAATTTGCAATACTTTCCTGCATCACATACATTCAAAAACATTCACTATAATTTATACATGTACATGTAATTTGAAAAAAAAAAAAAATTAAACTGACTTTTTTTTACGGAGCACATTCTGGTGGCTGTGTTTGTATGGAAAACAACAATAATAATACAAATATCCCCCCCCCCCCAAAAAAAAACAACAACCACAACAATCCCCCCCCCCCCAAAAAAAAAAAATCAACAACAACAACTACAAAACAAAAACTAACAGGATGCAGGTTTAGGGCCGCTTTAGGCCATTTAAAAAGGTTTTGATCATAAAATTGCCATTTATAACTCAGTGAAATTCACTTCTGTAAAACAACGTTGACTGTGAACACAGGCTCTTCCCGGTTTTGCTTTTGCAAGGACAACTTCAGTTCATTAGAAGATTTCAGTCGCGACAGTCACATACTATAGGCCTGCAGGTGCTGTGACGTGTGAGCGAAGGTACGTACTAGAAGTTGTTTCCTCAGATCCTGAGAGGCGCTAGTTCGGGGTCGGCCATGTCATGGGAAAGGTGCTCTCCCAACCACATACTGTACTCAGACTGCACACTGGCCTGTGAGGGTGAAAGCCGTGTGTGTTGGGGTCCCCGTACCACTTTTTTTTTTTTTTTGGCCAGTCTTCAATGACCGTATTTTTTTTTTTTTTGGTGAGGGGTTGGGGGGGGGGGGGCGAGGTGATGTCCCATTCGAAGATCACCCACACTGGTTACACTTTTATAGTGGAGATAGACAAGTGCTTGCCCTATATTTGCCTTTGATTGGATGTTTTTTTTAACCTACGATTTTCTTTGTTTTTGAAAAATTGGAATGAGTCTTGAATTGTTTATGTTGTTTTAATATTTATGTATTGTAAAATGTCTATAAACCAATACATAGGCTTTTTTTATGTTAGCTATCGTCATCGTCGTTGTTGTCATTTATGTTATTGTTTCTGCTGTTGCTGCTGCTGCTATCAATATTTGGTGTTCTGACGATGATAATACAATTGTTATTGTTGTTGCCGATGCTGTGGTGGTTATTGTTATTGATTTTGTTATCGAGTATAATTGGTGCACAGTGACGTTGGCTGTTGTTATTGACATTTTGTTGTCAGTGTTTCACTATTGCTGCTGTTGCAGTTGTTTTGTATGTGTAGTTGTGTTGATGTCCTTGGGGTTGATTCGTTATTGAGTGCTGGTGTCAGTATGTGCGTTACAACTTTGAGATCGGTGTATGATACATGTAATATAATTACGATGAGGGTCTTGATGCATTGTGCTCTAGGACCTTCTCTTTCTCCGTTCTGTCTTTTTAACAGCCTAGGGCATATTCATAATGGAGACATTTGCAAGACTTGAAATCTGTCGAAGTATCCGCCTATTACGTTTTTATCTCTTTCTTTCCTTCCTTTTTCGTTTTTAACAAGTTGGTTTACATACACGCCGCTGTGAGAAGGGCAAACTCTTAGCTGAGTATATGTATCGAGTGATAATGTCCAAGAGAGAGATAGAAAGCAAGAGAGAGGGAGAGATGGGAGAGAGTGAGGAGGGAGAGGGAGAGAGATCGAGAGATAGGATATATATACATGTATATATATTATATTACATATCGTGACTGATCGTGACTGGCTTCCGCTCTGTAAACGGTTGCCAATTCTTCCCCTCTGTCTATCTATTCTCCCCCGCGGGGGCCCGGGGCTTATAAGTAGATTCTCTGCTCCCACCCGCAGGCGGTGTAAGCTCTCCATCGCTGGTATGTCTCCCATGGAGTGCCATCCTCGACGTTCCAGGGGTGACATCTCTTCTCTTTCCCTTGCTCCTGTCTTCTGCCCCGCTTTCTTTTCTCTCTTCTTCTTGACGTTTAAACGTATCTCACAGTATTAGACAAAATATAGCCTTAATCGTGCTGATGTGTCGTTAAACCCCGTCACAAACAAACAAACAAACAAAAACAAACAAACAAACAAACAAACAAACAAACAACTTTTTCAATTTCTTCATACATATTATATCAATTTGAAGTCCTTCATTGTCTAGCCCATATGTAATTCCCACCTACCTGTTCTACAAAAATGCTAACTTTGTATAGTGGATTTTAAAAAAACATATTGATTAATTAAGATTTTACAATTACTAATAGAATTGAAAGTAACCTTATGCATCATGAAGTAAATGCAATTGCTCAACCATTTCTTTGTTGTAATGACGAAGTTTGAGTTTGGTACAGGTATGACAGAGCAAGTGACTCGCGTGACAGCTGGCATGAGACTGTAATTTATTTTTCGTTACCGGCATATCAAATTTTGCACTTTAACAGGACAACAAACATTATAGCCATTATAAATTCTTCATTTTGTCTCCTGTCTCATTTTGTCTCCTATTGTCTCTTTTTATGTAAATGTACTTAAAAAAATGAAATAAAAAATAACCTACTTTAACTTTGCACGCAATTCCGAATGCATCGTGTAAAACATAGACAGTGAAACATTTTACTACACGCTTCTTCTTCTTTTATTTTTTGAAAACAAATTGACGATCCTGATATTAACAGAGTGGATATTATTTTCATTATCACTACATGTATTATTTTTTATTTGTTTATTTTTAGGAATAATGTGAGTTTATTAGTAGAGCTAGAATATCATATAGAACAATGTTATCGTCTAAAGAGACTGTGGCTTAATTAACTTGACAAGCAAGTAGAGAGCTCCAAATATCTAAATAATTATAGGAATCACAGTAATGACTGTGCAACTTGGGTAGTAAATTAGGTGGATATTTTTTTTAGAGTTAATTCATAGAGAATCAGTTGCTTTTTGTTTTTTTTAACATTTTGACCAAGACAAACCAAGAGATTAAAAGCACAACAAACAGAATGAAACAGATGAAATTCGCCATATTTGTACGTGTAAGTCAATTCCTGATATAGACCTAGGATTAGCTAAGAAAAGGCCGAAAGGAGCTGCCAGATCTAGACCTAAATCTAGTCTTTGATCAACATCGAGGTGCGCACGCTTGCCATATACATTGAGTCGCAGGACAGTATCGGTCTGACCTATATTTACGAGAAAAATATAGGAGATATTCCCTACAAAGATCGTGGGTTCTCTATTACTAGCAATATATAACTACACTAGATATAACAGAGAGCCCATGGCCTTCTTAGGACAGCCCGACATTGCCCTGCAGTTTTCGAGACTATGTGGCTTTTAGTGGTTTGTGTAGATTTATAGTAGGTCTATAGATCGATATTCAGTTAAATAAATATCTGATGCGTTCTTCGCATTGCGTACATTATTTGTATTATGGGTCCTATGGGGCTTTTTCTGATGTTTTTGCTATGTCAGGGTGGAATAAAAATGACTAGCTATGAAGGCAATGTGATCAATCTAGATTGGCCTGCGTATCTTTTCCTCAATGACTGAATGTATAAAGTCTCCTTTGGTATGGCCGGCCATGAATGGTTTGAAGACAGTTGAGAGATGTTTTGAAAACGCCCTTTGACCTCACTATTGTGGGATGAATTATGACATGGGTGACAAAGGGTTTTTGTCCTGACCAACACAGTCCTAACAAACTCCATGAGCTCCGTTTTGTTGGAGAAACCAGTAAGTGCACACTGCATGCTATTTCGTTACCCAACTATGCCCCTATGTCGCAGAACACAGCTGTCTATGCCTAACTGTACAGCTGTAGAAAAGTTATCATATTGAGCTGATTGTTTAAAACTGTCTTCCTTAATCCATATCATTATAACTGGAAGTGTTTTTCATGTATCAACTTACTATACTTGACATCTTTCACCATAGTCAGCCGCCTGCTCCATGCCGTTTACTACACGCCTCTCTTCTTCAGAGTGTTAAATCTCAGTCCCACAGGACTCAATCTTACAGCTTTTTTCTCTGATGTGCAAAGATATACGGAGGAGGGCCTTTTCTTTTCAGTTATATGGGAATGTAACGAATCATGGTTAAATAATATTATTATTTGGGTACATATGTGTGCGTTATGTACGGTTTAGCAGATCGTGATTGTATACACTGAGCCTATGCAAGTGTGTGTGCATACGCTGGCCCATGGAAATATTGCGT